>CM059426.1:75741632-76040355 GCA_030390025.1 Squalus acanthias | reverse complement strand
GGGGGGTGAGTGGAACTGGGGAGGGGGAGGGGGGTAGAGTGGAACTGGGGAGGGGGTGGGGGGGAGAGTGGAACTGGGGAGGGGGTGGGGGGGGAGAGTGGAACTGGGGAGGGGGTGGGGGGGAGAGTGGAACTGGGGAGGGGGTGGGGGGGAGAGTGTAACTGGGGAGGGGGTGGGGGAGTGGAACTGGGGAGGGGGTGGGGGGGAGAGTGGAACTGGGGAGGGGGTGGGGGGGGAGAGTGGAACTGGGGAGGGGGTGGTGGGGGGAGAGTGGAACTGGGGAGGGGGTGGGGGGGAGAGTGGAACTGGGGAGGGGGTGGGGGGGAAGTGGAACTGGGGAGTGGGTGGGGGGGGGAGTGGAACTGGGGAGGGGGTGGGGAGGAGAGTGGAACTGGGGAGGGGGTGGGGGGAGAGTGTCTGTGAACTAGGGAGGGGTTTAATGGGAGAGTGTCTGTGAACTGGGGTGGTGGGTTAGGGTAATGGGGTTAGGTGGAGGGGGTTGGGGAGAGGGTGTCTGTGAACTGGGGAGGGGGTTAGCGGGAAAGTATTGGTCCGGTTAATCGGTTACTTTTGGATAAATTTAAGACATTCATTTTTCCACTAATATTTTTCCAGATTAAAAATCTATTGTGTGATGTAATTAATTCACCATTTTAATGTAAAGTTTCCAATGGAGTATTCCCACCCAACCCCCCTGCATACCCCCTCCCCTTCCCTCCGCAACGAACTTCACCAACCGTGAGCATTGGGGGAGGGGCAGTGTTTGAATAGAATGAGTACAGTTGTTGGTTACTCCCCTGACTTTATTTATACCTCAGAGCGTGTGTTTGAGACTATTTATGCTGCATGAGGAACTCCTTTCTAAATTCAGAATCTGAAAGACCCCAATATTCTATAAGGTCCTGTTGTCATTTTGCATCAGTAGAAGTTAAAATAATTTTGTATAACATTAAGTATTGGATCGGTGGTAGAGGATATCCGTTCAATCTCGGGTATCACATCAATAATTAGGCGATGGCTGGAGTTTTCTGCCTCTGCGCTCCAGCCCATTAAAATGAATGGGAGAAAACCATAGGCTGGCAAGCAAAGTACAATAAAAATTTACAGCACAGAAGGAGGCCATTCAGCCCACCGTGACTGAGCCTGCTCTTTGCTCGAAGAATCCAATACTAATCCCACCACTTCACATTCTCCCCAGAGTCCTGTGTCTTTCCCTGCTTCAAATATTTGTCAAAATTGATGATCCCTCATCACCAACTCCTGTATCAGAGGAACTAGTCTTTCTCTATTCACTCTGTCAAAACTCTTGATAATTTTAAATATCTCTAGTAAATCCCCTCTTAGACTTCTCTGCTTCAGTGGAAATAGTCCCAATATCTCAAATATCTCCTCATAACTATAGTTTCCCATCCCTGGCATCATCCTGATTAATCGACACTGAAAGCTCTCTCTGCCTTTAATGTCCTTTCTATAATATGGTGCCCAAAAACTGCACAGAGGACTCCAACTGAAGCGGAGAATCTTGGCCTGTGACTTAATCTGAAGCCTTAGGTTGGACTCCTGTTTTGCAATGCACTCCTGCCCACTATCCTCCATTTCCCCAGTTAGTATCTCACTGTGGATTTGTGATTGAATTTATGATCAAGGGATGGGAAACATGAACAAAATTGAAGTCAGTTTGAGAGCTGCAGTTAAGGTAACTAGTTACACTAGCTGACTTTTATTAATCTAAGTTAACATATTCATGGTCAATGCTAGCTTTCACTTTGCTTAGTGCTAAAACATTGCAGCAATAATTCGGATTAATACATATGTGTTTACTTCACTTTAATACTTGATTTGCATCGTGCTATGCACACAGACAGGTCATTACCAAAAGCAAGTAGGCAGAGATGGACAGGTTGAAACTTGTCCATGGATGTAAAGAGATAAGAGTTTGAATTACACTCTGTACTATGCACAATGAATTTAATTTACTTTAAGTAAAGAATGTGTAATAAAGGGTGGATTATTCACATTTAAGTGTAGTAGCTCCTTCGATTCATGTATTAGGGAAATACAGTACCCACAAAAATCAAACGATTGCAGTCTTACCGTGCAGCAGCAACACAATCACCCCTATTGGGTGATTAAGGTTACCTCCTGCTGGGTACTCGGCAGACTGCAATGTATGATGTATACTGTGGTTGCTTTTGTTAAAGATTGTGAGTCTGAACATGACATTGAACCTGTAATTCCAAAGAAATTTAAATAACAACAAATCAAGAACTCCTGAGTGCTGACTTGCCTAAAGGAGTTTTATTTCTGTTTTACATTGTTCACCAAATGCTTTATTTATTTTGGTTCTAATTGTATTCAAAAAGTTATTCATTGTCATCAATCTGTAGTTTATTATCTAGAAAAAAAATCCTTGTTGGAATCTGTTGCAAAACCTCAACAGTCAAAGAAAGAAGGACTTGCACACCTCATCACATCTCTCAAAAAACTTCAGATATAGCATAAAGACTGCGTTACACCGCAGCAACTAGTTTGAGTAGCTGCAATTTGGGTTCCAGCAAGACAGAGCAATATTTACAATTTTTGGCTCCTCCTACCTTGCTGGACTTTTAATTAACCTGTTCAGGAAAGAGCTCTGTAAATATGTGCAGAGCTGTCTTCCAATGGTGAGAAATTTGAATGTTTAGATAGCCGAGAGGGGAAAATCTGCTCTCTAAACATATGGGGCCGTATTTTCCAATCGCGGGAAGCATCCAATCTGGAAAAAATCTACGCACTTACCTGAGGGCTCCCGAGGTGCGTATAGTTCTGATGCGGGGCCTCTCCAACTCCAAGTGTGCAGGGCCCACGTATCCCAGGGGTGCATGTGGTTCACAAGCGTCCCTGGGATCACGTGGGCCATGGGGAGCCAATCAAAGAAGGGAATCTCCCTCATACAGATAGACCTGTCAAATATATGAATGGAGATCACCCCAAAAACACTTCAAAACTTTAAATACATTTTTAAAAAATCACATTTTTAAAATTAGTTGAAATTACAATAAATTAGATATTTTAAACAAAAATGTAATTTTTTGAAAAAAATAATTAAAGTTTTTTACAGGGCTAACAATAAACTTACCATTTTTAAAAAAGTATTTTTAAATGATAATTGACTGAAATTTAAAAAAAAACTTTTTTCAACTCTTATCCTGGTAAAAGCAGGCCTTACGCCTGCTTTTACCAAGTGTAAGAATTCTAAGGGTTTTCTGCGGGCGGAGGTTCTCCAGAAAGCGGAAGTATTCGCCCACAGAGGCCCTTCTCCAGCGCAGGCGTCCGATCTGTCAAGAGCATTCTTGACAGATCAGAAATGCCGGTTTTCAGCGCATGCGCTTCGCATGCCTGAAACCGGCATTTCCGATGTCCCTACGGGTGTATACACAGCTCGTACCCACCTGTAGGGATTGGAATATCCGGGCCATGAAGTAAAGGTAGATTTAAAATGTGCCAAGGGTCCATACGACACTCTGTAAACCAGATTTGACACTACACTGAATTTACAACCATGTGGTGTTAGACTATACCCTCCAGGATTCCTGACTCCTGATTTAAATTGCCAGTTTAGTGTCAGCACAAAGTCATTTCCATTTTACAACAGCATTAAAGTGCGGTGTAAATGTGCCCAGAATTACAATGATTGCTGTTATGCAAACAAATGTAGCAGTCACTGTGTGCCGCGCAAGATCCCACAAACAGCGATGAGTTAAATGACCAGAGAGGAGGACACTGGGAGAACTCCCTGATTTCTTTAAATAGTGCCACGAGATCCTTAATAACTACCTGAGCGGGCAGGTAGAACCTTCTTGTAACATCTCATCTGAAGGACGGCTCCTCCGACAGTGCAGCACTCCCTCAGTCCTGCCTGATGAGTCAGCTTAGATTATGTGCTTAACTCCTGGAGTGGGCCATGAACCCACAACCTTCTGACTTATTACTACCACCGAGACAAGATGATGCATATTATACTTAAAATCTGCTACTTGTAATCAATTATATTGCTCCATTATTTGGGGTGCTGGGTAGAACTTTTTTTTATCACTAAAAGCTATATCTACTCACTTGCATTGATGTTTGTTGATGTTCATAAAAGGACATGAACAAGTTTTATTGTATGGTACATTAGCAGAACTTAGTATCTGCAGCATAAGTTACTATAATGTATTATAAATATTTGAAAGAAAAGCTATTGTTGAAAACTAATTAATAAAATTTTTCATGGGGCAGTTTAAATTCACCTAGAACTCTGTCAAATGACAGGAAAAAAGGGGCTCTGCAGCTTTTGAGTCCAAGCCAAACATTCAAAATAACTTCGTGTAGTGCCACCAAGTGGGCAAAACTGGCATTTGATCATTTCTCATAGGTAAAAGTTATTTGCCAAGTGGAAAATAAATAGAAGGGTCGAAACTCCACGGTTCTTCTGCCGCACTGCTGTTCTACATCTGGCAGGATGCAGTGGAAGGGCTGATAATTAGCTCGGGTCGCCAACCTTCCAGGATTGCCTCGGACTCTCCAGAAATTGATGATTAATCTTCAGGACACAGCTGCGAGCCGCCCAGGAGAAAAATCATAGAGACAATAAAAAATAGAACTTTTTTCAATTTTTTTGAACACTTTCATTTATTAGTTATAAAAATATAGGAGAAAAGCCTGTTTTACTGGTGGTGGGGAGGGGGTGGCAGTTGGAGGTGAGAGGTCATGTGAGGAACCGCCAGGACTGCTGTGGGGCAGAACCACTGTCCACCCCAAACAGAGGGGGTGTGGCCGGGGAAGGGACTCCTAGGCTGGGAATCTGCCAGCTAGGGAACCAGGCCTAGACTTACCCTGGACTCCCAAAGATTTGCCAGGAAGTATTTTTTTCTGGCCCTCTTATAAAGAGGGTCAATGGGGAAGATAGCACGATGCTTGTTTGTGGGAGGGGAGGGGAGGGGAGGGGGGTGGTGTTGGTGGCTAAAGCATCACTCCTTCCCTGCACCCCACCCCCACCGCCCTCCACCAGAGCAGGCAGTCTAGCTCCATTTTGCAGCTTCTCTCATCTGTAAAGGAGGGAACCTTCCCCCTGACCCACATGTTCCAGCAGGGTCAGTGCTGGAGGTTCCTGGCCAATGTTCCCTCGAATTTTTTTTCCTGTGCGGGCCCTTTAAATTTGCTGCGCGGTATCTCTTGCAGCAGCAGCGCCGGTGAGCGGCCTGGCGGGACCTTGCGATCGGTGTGTGGCCGCGCACCTTAGGGGGAACATTGTTCCTGGCCGGCACATCTTGCCTCTTATGGCAGAAAGTCACCCCTGCAGATTTTTGGGGCGAATGTCTCATTCTGCAGAGATCAGGAGGAATGGACACCTGAATGATGACAACGCTGTAATTTAATAAAGATGTCAGATGCCGTGATAAAACACAAGAGCAAAATTCAATTGGCTTGTAAAACCATCTGAACCCCAAGATTATATTACAGGCCAGAAATAAAAAAGCAAAATTGTTATTAATAGATAAAAAACGATATACAGAGGCAGTAAGGGATAAAGTGACTTGAAAGCAATAATCTGATCAAAAGGTTGAAATTAAGTTATAAATCACAAGTGCGAATTGAGCATATAACTGTCATCGGAAGCCTGAAGGAGATTATAGTCCTGTGCTTCATGCCATTGGTGTTTGATGATGCCGACTGAAAAATAAAAGATTATAACATAATCCCTGCAGGTTTATGAAGAGCTGAGCACCAATCGATACAGATTGTAAATTACATGGTCAGTGTAGGTTACCAATAATACAGCTGGTATAGATTCTAAATAAAAGTCAGCATATATTCGAACATTGTTTGTATAATACACAATACTGGATGATCTCCCATGGTAGTGTGTAGCACTCTCGCTTCTGAGTTCGAAGGTTGTGGGTTCAAGGCCCAGTCCAAAGAATTGAGCACATAATCCAGGCTGACAGTTCAATGCAGAGGGAGTGCTGCACCTTTGGATAAGATGATAAATTGAGGTCTTGTCTGCCCTCTCAGAATGATACATAAGATCTCATGGCATTCAAAGAGTTCTCCAGGTTTCCTGCCCAACATTTATCCCTCAACCAACACCAACAAGGTTATCTGGTCATTTGTCTCATTGCTGTTTGTTGGACCTTGTTGTGTGCAACGTGGCTGCCGTGTTTTCCTAAATTACAACAGTGACTATACTTCATTGGCTGTAAAGCACTTTGGGATGTCCTGAGATCATGAAAGATGCTTTATAAATGCAAGTTTTTTTCTTCTATTGCCCACAGTGATTCAAAGGATTCACCTCCATTATCCTACCTGGAAGTTTATTTGAAATGCGCATTGAAGAAATTATTTCAGGCATTAGTTCACTTTGATCAGTTTGAAGGTATGTCTCTTTTGAAACAGAGGTCTTTCTCAAGCTCAGTAGCTCTTTGCTTTCCCTCCAAGGATAGTTAGACATATTCTTTGTTATCCTTGAAATGATCCCATGTTCGAGAGAGGTTGCAGGGAAGTTCTTGGATTGACTGCTCGTAATGGAGCCAGTGGGGGTGGACATGCGCAGGGCTGATGCCAAACTCAAAGAGTAGAATAGGAGTGAGAGAGCGTGCCTGATCGGCGAGAATAGAATGGATTAAAAATGATATGTTATGCAAAGGCAGGACAAGGAATTAAAGATTGAGAGACCACGTAAAACTTGTGCCTTGGACCTCAACATTCTATTTCAGAGGAAGCATAACCAGGGCCAGACGCTGACATCTTAATGTTCTGACTGTTGGCAACATCGCCATCCTATTTGAACCTGAGCTGAGCTTCTGACCTTATATCCTTTACATTATCACAACTGCTTACTGCTATCTCCATAATATCGCCCATCTCCGCCCCTGCCTTAGCTCAACTGCTGCTGAAACTCTCATCCATGCCTTTGTTATTTCAACGCTTTCCTGGTCGGCCTCCCGTCTTCCACCCTCCATAATCTTGAGATCATCCAAAACTCTGCTGCCCATATCCTAACTCGCACCAAATCCCATTCACCCATCACCCCTGTGCTCGCTGACCTACATTGGTTCCCGGTCTGGCAATGCCTTGATTTTAAAATTCTCATCCTTGTTTTCAAATCCCTCCATGGCCTCTTCCCTCCCTATATTTGTAACCTCCACCAGCTCTACAATTCCCCCCCCCCACCCCCCCCCACCCCTGAGATTTCTGCGTTCCTTCAGTTCTGGCCTCTTGCACGCTCCTGATTTTCATTGCTCCACTATTGCCGACATCCTGGTGCCACCTTTTGCTCATTTTCCCTGTTGCCAATACTGCCTTTTGTCTACCCACCCTATTGTCACCTTGCCCATCTGCCCACTCGGGATGGCTGCTCCCCACCATTGGTGTCTCCTTCCTCGACCACCCTCCCTGTTCCTCATGCTTAACTGCCACACCTGGGTCTTGGTCTGCCTGCCTGTCTCCTTCCGCATGCCTCACTCACTCGCTTCATTCCCCATTTGGGCCAACCAGTTCCCATGGTCATTTGCCTGCCACCTTCTCCAATGCTCCACCACCCAACTCAGGCCTTGAGCCTCAGATAACCCCTCTTTCTTTTATGTCCTCTTCTTGCCAATTTCCTGTTAGGAACCAGCACTTTTCTTTTAAAATGCTTATAAAGCAGAACTACAATATAAGCTCTTTAAAAATACTAAAAGCCTATTACCCAATTCTGTGCTGCGAAACATTTTTAGCTATTTAAAGTTTGCGCCAGATGAAATGGATGGCAGAGAGGGAGAGATAGGGGACAAAGAACACCGAGAGCAGGAGCAGCGGCACAAAGCGCCGAGAGCGAGAGCAGCGGTATAAAGAGCGCTGAGAGCGAGAGCAGCGGTATAAAGAGCGCCGAGAGCGAGAGCAGCGGAATAAAGAGCGCCGAGAGTGGGAGGAGTGGTGTAAAGAGCGCCGAGAGTGGGAGGAGCGGTATAAAGAGCGCCGAGAGCAGGAGCAGCGGTATAAAGAGCGCCGAGAGTGGGAGGAGTGGTGTAAAGAGCGCCGAGAGTGGGAGGAGCGGTATAAAGAGCGCCGAGAGCAGGAGCAGCGGTATAAAGAGCGCCGAGAGTGGGAGGAGCGGCACAAAGAGCGCCGAGAGTGGGAGGAGCGCTATAAAGAGCGCCGAGAGCGGGAGCAGTGGTATAAAGAGCGCCGAGAGCGGGAGCAGCGGTATAAAGAGCGCCGAGAGCGGGAGCAGCCGTATAAAGATCGCCGAGAGCGGGAGGAGCGGTATAAAGAGCGCCGAGAGCGGGAGCAGCGGTATAAAGAGTGCCAAGAGCGGGAGGAGCGGTATAAAGAGCGCCGAGAGTGGGAGGAGCGGTATAAAGAGCGGCGAGAGTGGGAGGAGCGCTATAAAGAGCGCCGAGAGTGGGAGGAGCGGTATAAAGAGCGCCGAGAGCGGGAGGAGCGGTATAAAGAGCGGCAGGAGCAGTATAAAGAGCGCCGAGAGCGGGAGCAGCGGTATAAAGAGCGCCGAGAGTGGGAGGAGCGGTATAAAGAGCGCCGAGAGCCCGAGGAGCGGTATAAAGAGCGCCGAGAGTGGGAGCAGCGGAATAAAGAGCGCCGAGAGCGGGAGGAGCGGTATAAAGAGCGGCGAGAGCGGGGAGCAGCAGAAAGAGCGCCGAGAGCGGGAGCAGCGGTATAAAGAGCGCCGAGAGCGGGAGGAGCGGTATAAAGAGCGCCGAGAGCGGGAGGAGCAGTATAAAGAGCGCCGAGAGCGGGAGGAGCGGTATAAAGAGCGCCGAGAATGGGAGGAGCGGTATAAAGAGCGCCGAGAGCGGGAGGAACGGTATAAAGAGCGCCGAGAGCGGGAGGAGCGGTATAAAGAGCGCGGAGAGTGGGAGCAGCGGTATAAAGAGCGCTGAGAGCAGGAGCAGCGGTATAAAGAGTGCCGAGAGCGGGAGGAGCGGTATAAAGAGCGCCGAGAGTGGGAGGAGCAGTATAAAGAGCGCCGAGAGAGGGAGGAGTGGTATAAAGAGCGCCGAGAGCGGGAGGAGCGGTATAAAGAGCGCCGAGAGCAGCAGCAGCGGTATAAAGAGCGCCGAGAGCGGGAAGAGCGGTATAAAGAGCGCCGAGAGCGGGAGCAGCGGTATAAAGAGCGCCGAGAGCGGGAGGAGCGGTATAAAGAGCGCCGAGAGCGGGAGGAGCGGTATAAAGAGCGCCGAGAGCGGGAGGAGCGGTATAAAGAGCGCCGAGAGCGGGAGCAGCGGTATAAAGAGCGCCGAGAGTGGGAGGAGCGGTATAAAGAGCGCCGAGAGTGGGAGCAGCGGAATAAAGAGCGCCGAGAGCGGGAGGAGCGGTATAAAGAGTGGCGAGAGTGGGAGCAGCGGTATAAAGAGCGCCGAGAGCGGGATGAGCGGTATAAAGAGCGCCGAGAGTGGGAGGAGCGGTATAAAGAGCGCCGAGAGTGGGAGCAGCGGTATAAAGAGCGCCGAGAGTGGGAGCAGCGGTATAAAGAGCGCCGAGAGCGGGATGAGCGGTATAAAGAGCGCCGAGAGCGGGAGGAGCGGTATAAAGAGCGCCGAGAGCGGGAGCAGTGGTATAAAGAACGCCGAGAGTGGGAACAGTGGTATAAAGAGCGCCGAGAGCGGGAGGAGCGGTATAAAGAGCGCCGAGAGCGGGAGCAGCGGTATAAAGAGCGCCGAGAGAGGGAGGAGCGGTATAAAGAGCGCCGAGAGCGGGAGGAGTGGTATAAAGAGCGCCGAGAGCAGGAGCAGCAGTATAAAGAGCGCCGAGAGCGGGAGGAGCGGTATAAAGAGCGCCGAGAGCGGGAGCAGCGGTATAAAGAGCGCAGAGAGCGGGAGGAGCGGTATAAAGAGCGCCGAGAGTGGGAGCAGCGGAATAAAGAGCGCCGAGAGCGGGAGGAGCGGTATAAAGAGCGGCGAGAGCGGGAGCAGCAGAAAGAGCGCCGAGAGCGGGAGCAGCGGTATAAAGAGCGCCGAGAGCGGGAGGAGCGGTATAAAGAGCGCCGAGAGCGGGAGGAGCAGTATAAAGAGCGCCGAGAGCGGGAGGAGCGGTATAAAGAGCGCCGAGAACGGGAGGAGCGGTATAAAGAGCGCCGAGAGCGGGAGGAACGGTATAAAGAGCGCCGAGAGCGGGAGGAGCGGTATAAAGAGCGCGGAGAGTGGGAGCAGCGGTATAAAGAGCGCTGAGAGCAGGAGCAGCGGTATAAAGAGTGCCGAGAGCGGGAGGAGCGGTATAAAGAGCGCCGAGAGTGGGAGGAGCAGTATAAAGAGCGCCGAGAGAGGGAGGAGTGGTATAAAGAGCGCCGAGAGCGGGAGGAGCGGTATAAAGAGCGCCGAGAGCAGCAGCAGCGGTATAAAGAGCGCCGAGAGCGGGAAGAGCGGTATAAAGAGCGCCGAGAGCGGGAGCAGCGGTATAAAGAGCGCCGAGAGCGGGAGGAGCGGTATAAAGAGCGCCGAGAGCGGGAGGAGCGGTATAAAGAGCGCCGAGAGCGGGAGGAGCGGTATAAAGAGCGCCGAGAGCGGGAGCAGCGGTATAAAGAGCGCCGAGAGTGGGAGGAGCGGTATAAAGAGCGCCGAGAGTGGGAGCAGCGGAATAAAGAGCGCCGAGAGCGGGAGGAGCGGTATAAAGAGCGGCGAGAGTGGGAGCAGCGGTATAAAGAGCGCCGAGAGCGGGATGAGCGGTATAAAGAGCGCCGAGAGTGGGAGGAGCGGTATAAAGAGCGCCGAGAGTGGGAGCAGCGGTATAAAGAGCGCCGAGAGTGGGAGCAGCGGTATAAAGAGCGCCGAGAGCGGGATGAGCGGTATAAAGAGCGCCGAGAGCGGGAGGAGCGGTATAAAGAGCGCCGAGAGCGGGAGCAGTGGTATAAAGAACGCCGAGAGTGGGAACAGTGGTATAAAGAGCGCCGAGAGCGGGAGGAGCGGTATAAAGAGCGCCGAGAGCGGGAGCAGCGGTATAAAGAGCGCCGAGAGAGGGAGGAGCGGTATAAAGAGCGCCGAGAGCGGGAGGAGTGGTATAAAGAGCGCCGAGAGCAGGAGCAGCAGTATAAAGAGCGCCGAGAGCGGGAGGAGCGGTATAAAGAGCGCCGAGAGCGGGAGCAGCGGTATAAAGAGCGCAGAGAGCGGGAGGAGCGGTATAAAGAGCGCCGAGAGTGGGAGCAGCGGAATAAAGAGCGCCGAGAGCGGGAGGAGCGGTATAAAGAGCGGCGAGAGCGGGATGAGCGGTATAAAGAGCGCCGAGAGTGGGAGCAGCGGTATAAAGAGCGCCGAGAGCGGGATGAGCGGTATAAAGAGCGCCGAGAGCGGGAGGAGCAGTATAAAGAGCGCCGAGAGCGGGAGCAGCAGAAAGAGCGCCGAGAGCGGGAGGAGCGGTATAAAGAGCGCCGAGAGTGGGAGCAGCGGCACAAAGAGCGCCGAGAGCGGGAGCAGCGGTATAAAGAGCGCCGAGAGCGGGAGGAGCGGTATAAAGAGCGGCGAGAGTGGGAGGAGCGGTATAAAGAGCGCCGAGAGCGGGAGCAGCGACACAAAGAGCGCCGAGAGCGGGAGCAGCGGTATAAAGAGCGCCGAGAGCGGGAGGAGCGGTATAAAGAGCGCCGAGAGTGGGAGGAGCGGTATAAAGAGCGCCGAGAGCGGGAGGAACGGTATAAAGAGCGCCGAGAGTGGGAGGAGCGGTATAAAGAGCGCCGAGAGCGGGAGGAGTGGTATAAAGAGCGGCGAGAGCGGGAGGAGCGGTATAAAGAGCGCCGAGAGCGGGAGCAGCGGTATAAAGAGCGCCGAGAGTGGGAGGAGCGGTATAAAGAGCGCCGAGAGCGGGAGCAGCGGTATAAAGAGCGCCGAGAGCGGGAGGAGCGGTATAAAGAGCGCCGAGAGCGGGAGCAGTGGTATAAAGAACGCCGAGAGTGGGAGCAGTGGTATAAAGAGCGCCGAGAGCGGGAGGAGCGGTATAAAGAGCGCCGAGAGCGGGAGCAGCGGTATAAAGAGCGCCGAGAGCGGGAGGAGTGGTATAAAGAGCGCCGAGAGCGGGAGCAGTGGTATAAAGAGCGCCGAGAGCGGGAGGAGTGGTATAAAGAGCGCCGAGAGCGGGAGCAGTGGTATAAAGAGCGCCGAGAGTGGGAGGAGTGGTATAAAGAGCACCGAGAGTGGGAGGAGCGGTATAAAGAGCGCCGAGAGCGGGAGCAGCACCGGAAGGAGCGGACCTGGTGGGAGGACAGCGAGAGCGAGCAGTAAAAAGGAGCAGTCCCCATCGGCAGCAACTCAACAGAGGCAGTTTTTGGAAAAAGTGACATCAGAGTAAAAAAGTGGTGTCAGCACATGGGAAGGAGCTTGTTGGTGAGTAGCTGGGGAGTTATTTTTGTTAAGTTTTAAGTTTATTTCTGCTGGGTTAGTTCTTAGTCTATTAAATAGCGGCATGCCAGGGTTGCTCAGTCCCATGGAGTGCACATCCTGTGCCATGTGGGAAGTCCTGGATGCTTCACATAGCCTGGACGACCACAAGTGCGGGAAGCATCACCAGCTACAGCAACTCGAGCTCTGGGTTTCCGAGCTTGAGCGGCGGTTGGAGTCACTGCAGTGCATCCGCGAGGCTGAGAGTTACATGGATAGCACATTTCAGGAGGTGGCCACCCCGCAGCTTAAGAGTATGCAGGCAGAGAGGGACTGGGTGACTGCCAGACAGAAGAGGAGGACCAGGCAGGTAGTGTAGGAGTCCCCGGAGTGCATTGCGCTCTCCAACCAGTATTCTGTTCTGAGTACTGGTGAGGGCGATGGTTCCTCTGGGGATTGCAGCCAGAGTCAAGTCCACGACACCACGGATAGCTCAGCTGCACGGGTGGGGGGGGGGAGGAAAAAGAGTTGAAGAGCAATAGTGATAGGGGATTCGATAGTTAGGGTAGCAGACAGGCGTTTCTGCGGCCATAGACGTGACTCCAGGATGGTATGTTGCCTCCCTGGTGCCAGGGTCAAGGATGTCACTGAGCGGCTGCAGGACACTCTGAGGGGGGAGGGTGAACAGCCAGAGGTCGTTGTCCATATTGGTACCAACGACATAGGCAGAAAGAGGGATGAGGTCTAGCAGGCAGAGTTTAAGGAGCTAGGAGAGAGATTAAAAAGCAGGACCTCAAAGGTAGCAATCTCCAGATTACTCCTGGTGCCACGTGCTAGTGAGTACAGGAATAGGAGGATAGAACAGATGAATGCGTGAATGGAGAGATGGTGCAGGAGGGAGAGCTTTAGATTCCTGAGGCACTGGGGCCGTTTCTGGCGAAGGTGGGATCTGTACAAGCTGAACGGGTTACACCTCAACAGAGCCGGGACCAATATTCTCGCAAGGAGGTTTGTTAGTGCTGTTGGGGAGGGTTTAAACTAGCTTGGCAGGGGGATGGGTACCATGTTGTAGGAGTAGAAAAGAGGAATAATTTGCATAAAAGAGTGATTGTGTTGGATAGTACGAGAGAAGATTGTACTAGAGGCGGTAGTAGTACCATATTAGATAAGAGCAGACTAAGAAAGACTACGAAAAATTCAAAAATGGGTTTAGAATGCATGTACATAAATGCACAAAGTGTGATGAATAAGGTTGGTGAGCTACAAGCACAATTAGCCATGTGGCAATATGACGTTGGCAATAACGGAAACGTGGCTTAAAATTGGTGAGGACTGGGCACTTAATATTCAAGGGTACAAGGTGTTCAGAAAAGATGGGGAAGGAAAAAAGAGAGGTGGGGTGGCAATGCTGATTAAGGAAGACATTGAAGTGTTGGAAAGGGGAATGAGGTGGGCCAGGTCGATCAAGTGTCTGTGGGAGAACACTTGGGTATGAGTGATCATCGTATCATAAGATTTAGAATTAGCAATGGAGAGGAGCAAGGAACAATCTAGAGTGGAACTTCTAAACTGAAATAGGGCTAACTTCAATGGGATGCGAAAGGATCTAGCCAAGATAAAATGGAACCAAAGACTGACAGAAAAAACTGTAACGGAACAATGGGTGATCTTTAAGGAGGAGATGTTCCAAGTACAGGCTAGGTACATTCCAACAAGAGGGAAGGGTAAGGGAACCAAAGTAAGCACTCCTTGGATGATGAGGGAGATAGAGAAGATGATGAAACAAAAAAAGAGGGTGTATGATGCATGTCAGGCGAATTCTTCAAGGGAGAACCAGACCAAAAACAATAAGTTGAGAGGGGATGTGAAGATGAAAATAAGATTGGCAAAGAGAGAGTATGAGAGTAGAATGGCAGTTAACATAAAAGGGAACCCAAAAATCTTCTACCGGCATGTAAACAGTAAGCGGGTAGTAAGTGGCGGGGTGGGGCCTATTAGAGACAAAGAAGGTGATATATGCTTAGAGGCACAGGGCAAGGCTGGAATACTCAATGAGTACTTTGTATCGGTGTTTACTAAGGAGGTGGATGCTGACAAAATATCGGTAGAAGTGGAAAAGGTAGAAGCAATGGAAGGGGTGAAAATTGATAGACAGGATGCACTAGAAAGGCTGGGTATGCTTAGAGTGGATAAGTCGCCTGGTCCAGATGGCTTGCATCCCAGTTTGCTAAGGGAATTGGAGGAGGAGATAGCGAAAGGGCTTACCATAATTTTCCAATCTTCCCTAGATGCGGGGGAGGTGCCTGAGGATTGGAAAGTGGCAAATGTGACACCATTGTTCAAGAAAGGGTACAAGGACAATGCTAGTAACTACAGGCCGGTCAGTTTAACATTAGAAACAATAATCAAGGAAAAAATTAACGGCCACTTGGAGAGGTTTAAGCTAATTAAGGAGAGCCAACACGGATTTGAAAAAGGCAGATCGTGTTTGACTAATCTAATTGAATTTTTTGATGAAGTAACAGAGAGGATTGATGAAGGGAATGCAATGGATGTTGTCTACATGGATTTTCGGAAGGCATTTGACAAAGTACCACATAGAAGGCTGGTTAACAAAATTGAGGCTCATGGAATAGGTGGGTCAGTGGCAGCTTGGATAAGGAATTGGCTTAAGGACAGAAAACAGCGAGTTGTAGTAAATGGCTGTTTTTCAGACTGGAGGATGGTAGATAGTGGTGTTCTCCAAGGGTCAGTGCTGGGGCCACTGCTTTTTTTGATATATATATAAATGACCTGGATATTGGAATACCGAGTAGAATTTCTAAATTTGCCGATGACACCGAACTTGGGGGTATGGCAAACAGTGAGGATGATACCAATCGACTGCAACAATACACAGCAAGGCTAGCAGAATGGGCAGACAAGTGGCTGATGGAATTTAATACAGAGAAGTGAGAGGTGATGCATTTTGGAAGAAGGAACAGGGAGAGGCAATATACACTTAATGGCGCAGTTTTAAAGAGTGTGCAGGGACAGAGGGACCTGGGAGTTAATGTGCATAGGTCCCTGAAGGTGGCAGGACATATTGAGAGAGTGGTTAACAAAGCATATGGGATCTTGGGCTTCATAAATAGAGGTATTGAGTACAAAAGTAGAGAAGTTATGCTGAACCTTTATAAAGCGCTGGTTAGGCCACAACTGGAGTATTGCATCCAGTTCTGGTCACCACATTTTAGGAAGGATGTGAAGGCCCTTGAGAGGGTGCAGAGGAGATTTACCAGAATGGTTCCGGGGATGTAGGATCTTAGCTACAAGGACAGGTTGGAGAAGCTGGATTTGTTTTCATTAGAGCAAAGGAGGTTGAGGGGTGATTTGATAGAAGTGTACAAGATTATGACGGGTTTGGATAGGCTAGATGGGGAAAGGCTGTTCCCACTAGTTGATGGTACAAGGACTAGGGGACACAAATTTAAGGTTTTGGGCAAGATATACAGGGGGGATGTGAGGAAAAACTTTTTTACGCAGCGAGTGGTGATGACCTGGAACTCGCTGCCGACGGAAGTGGTGGAAGCGGAGACACTCAATGTTTTCAAGGGGAGACTGGACAGGCACTTGAGGGGAATAAACTTGCAGGGCTATGGGGATAGAGCGGGGGAATGGGACTGACTGGATTGCTCGACAGAGAGCCGGCACGGACTCGATAGGCCAAATGGCCTCCTTCTGTGCCGTTATGACTCTATGAAGTATAGATAAAGAGGCAGGGGACAGATAAGGGGGTGGGAGGAAGAAAAAAAGCACGGGGGAACAGGACAGAAAGGGGAATAGGGGGAAGAGGAAGCAAGGGAACAAGGAGTAGAGGTGACCTGACAGAGAGTGTATAGGTAAGGACTGGGGAAGTGAGGGGAAGGCAAGGGGGAATGGAAAACAGAGGTAGGGATCATAGTGGGAGGGAATGTTTTGGGACAGGACAGCAGTAGGAATGAGGTAAGGGTGATGGGGTCTGTCTATATGGCTGATTGTGGTTGGGAAGTTTGGGGACGACAATGGAAAGGGATGAGGAGGAAGCAGCACCGATAGAAAGGGAGATAGGAGTGACAGGCAAATTGTGTATTAGTGATTATGGAATGAAGGTTTGGATGGGTAGCCGGGCAATGCCTGGGTCAACTGCAAATATATTATAAGTGATTTAAGCTCTTTACCGCTGAGATAAGAAAGCAGACAGAAATAGAAGGTGACACAAAGAAAAATAGAAGGGAATAAAGACAGAAATAGCAACATGCAATCAACAAATTCAGGTAAAGAAATACACGACTGACTCACCATGAGTAGCACCGTGGGAGATCCACTAGTTTATTAAAAATGATTCAATGTAGGTTATAAATAATGTAGTTGGTACAGATTGCAAATTATAGTCAGCTTATGTTTGATATAAGGGGGTTGGTAAAGCTTATCTGTAATACATTCAGGATACACAATGTATACTAACCATGTTATCTATTATCGCTATATTTTCTAAATCACTAGTGAATCTCCCATGATGTTATAGTAGATAGTCCTTGTGGTGATGATGTTTCCATGATAGTGTTAGGTAGGAAATTCCAGGATTCTGACTCAGTGACGAGGATGGAATGATGATATATGTTCAAGTCAGGATGGTGTATGACTTGGGAGAGGAATTTGGAGGTGATGATCTTCCCATAACATTGCTACTGTTCTTGTTGGTAGAGGTCACAGGGGAAGGAAGTGCTGTCGAAGTAACCATGGTGGGTTGTTGCAGTTCAACCTGTAGATGGTACATACTGCAGCCACAGTGCACCAGTGATGGAGGGAGTGGATATTGAGTACAGTGGTAGGGGCACCGATGCAGCAAACTGCTCTGTCCTGGATCATGTCAAGCTTCTTGAGTATTGTGGCTTCATGCATCCCAGCAAGTGCTGAGTGTTCCATCACACTCTTGACTTGAGCCTTGTAGGCGGGAGAGGCTTTGAAGGGTCAGGAGGTGAGCTTAATACAAGTGGCTATTGAGGCAGGAACTATGTAAAAGGGAGTTGCATGAGTATTTTCTACCAGAAAAAAATGACCACGTAAACTGCCAGATTATTGTAAAAAACCTAGCTGGTCTACTAATGTCCTTTAGAGAAGGGAACATACTTCCTCTATCTGGCCCCACATTATGTGATTGATCCTTAATGCCTTTAGAAGCAATAAATATTACCTTGCCAGTGTCATCTACAAGAACAAATGTAAAAAAAACGCACCATGTGTTGATCTGAAATATTCTCAATAGCTACCAAATATAGGGCTAGGATTTCCGCATATTTCTCCTGAACTCCTGCCATAACTTCGGTGGAAACCCTGGGGAAATATTTACGCTGTTTCTGCAGGGATTCCATTGATCTCTCCTGATGTTGCAACAGGAGATCGAGAGAACCCCCGTGGAAACTCCAGGTGGAGTTACATAAAATTAAACTTTTACTTTATGTTGATCAAGATTGAAATCTTTGAAAAACTTGCCACAAAGAGATTGTTAATCAATAATAGTTTCTCATTTTCTTGTAGATTTAGGAAGGCTGGTGTAGATTTAATTCAGAAAAAGGTCATTTGGTTACTAGCAGCCAGAAAGCTCATTATACCTCACAGTGAAGACACTCACAGCACTTAACATTTTTAATATAAATAATGCAAATCAATCTTTGCTTGGATTGACAGTCACAGACTGCACAAACTTTCTACCTATATTAATGTAATCTGTTTAATGTCCCCCCACTCTCCATATTGTATTCAGTTCTAATCTGATATGTTTCAATCTAATGCACTAAGATTGGGGACTCTGAACTCCATGGTGGTATTGCACCTGAATTAAGAATTTAGCTACACACTCTCAAAACACACACAGCTTCACCGATGCCTCAAATGGACCATACAGACCACACAGAAGGAGCTAGGTCCAATCCCTGTTCTGTGTAGAGTTAATAGTGGGGCATTATTATTCTGACTGCCAATAGTATGGGGGGTGGGGGTTGGGGGCAGGAGTCAAATCAGCTAGGGTTCACATTCATGATCTCTAGTGACCCCTGCTGATAATGTGTGTGTGGATGTCAGGTAAGGGCACGACCGAGCTTGTGGCTGAGGCCCCGCCCCCAGTTGAATAGTGTTCTGACACTCACTGTCATGAATAAGGAGCACTTGGGTGAGGTACTGGACAGTGCCAGGTTCCTGTGGGAATGTATCGCAGCGACTTCAGGTGCAAAAAGAAGGGGGAAAAAAAGAAAGACTTGCATTTATATAGTGCCTTTCACGACCACCGGACATCTCAAAACGCTTTACACCCAATGAAGTACTTTTTGAAGTGTAGTCACTGCTGTAATGTAGGAAACGCGGCAGTCAATTTGCGCACAGCAAGCTCCCACAAACAGCAATGTTTGTTTTAGTGATGTTGATTGGGAGAAAATCAGTGAGAAAAAAAGCACATCCAGTATTATTGTTTTTGAAATGGGGAGGGGGCAGCGTTGTAGCTTTATTTTGCATATGCCCACACTGCCCACTTGTCATTTCATATTTTCCTCTAAAACAAATTCTCATGCACAGTGAGAAAGAAAGAGGCTCGAGTTTCTGCTTGTTTACGCCAGTAATATCAGTGCAATCCGGGCCGAATCGACCAAACCAACGTAAAAGATTGGGGAATTTTAAAGGTGAGTTACAGCTAAAACCACTCACGCTCGTGTTTCACACGACTGTTTACGTTGGTTCAAGATTCAATTCACCCAAATCAGGCCCCGCCCACAAAACTAACCACCGGTGGAAATTACAAGATTCCTCCGATTGTGCTGGTTCGGGAAGGCTCTTTAAATTGCACTCATTCTCTTAGGCGCCCAGGCACTAGTAGGCACGTGATTAAAAGTTTTTTCCTATCAAAAAGTATTTAATTTACGAAGAAACTGACTCATGTAAACCAATGAAACTATTAAATGGTTCAGTATAGTTTTTAAAGTCAGTTTCAGTGATTTTAAATCCGGTTACTCACAGGTGGAGGACTGAACACCCTTAATATAAATGCTCAGTTTTACTGATAACCCATTTTCAGCTGTATTATTAAAACTTCACCAGGTTACCGCTCTTAAATACAGCAAGGAATACTTTTTAATGGAAAGAAAAAAATATGTTCTATTACGCCCCCCGATTGTGCTGGTTCATGGAAGATTTTACATTTGTGATTATCCAAATGACTTCTGGCTGAAACTTGTACTATAACATAACCAGCGTCATTTCAAGCACATTTTGAGTGTCATTTCCCGATATTTTGTTGCCTCTTAGGAAAGAGTATGTAGCCTTCACTTCTTAACTTTCCAGCCCACACCCCATCATTATCTGAGAGCCTGAGAGGGACAGTGTGCTCTCAGGTCAGTCACCA
The DNA here is from genome assembly GCA_030390025.1 of Squalus acanthias. Lineage (NCBI taxonomy): Eukaryota > Metazoa > Chordata > Chondrichthyes > Squaliformes > Squalidae > Squalus > Squalus acanthias. Next base: position 76,020,621 of record CM059426.1, on the reverse strand, counting down.
GGAGACATTCTATCTCTCTAGCAGGATGCATTTTGGCCTCTGCTCAGTGCCTCCCTGTAGCAGCATGCCTGAGATACAGAACTTGGCAGAGTGGAGAATCAATCCTGCGGCCTCCACGCTGTGATTCCATGTATTGGTGCTCCAATGTGTGCTCCAATTGTTGCCCAAATTCTTAGAAATTTCCAACACTGCATGCTCACGGTTTTTCAGTAGGGGGCACTATCTAACTTCCCATGAAAAGATTTGGCAGTATAGTGGAAGCATAACGGTGCTATTCAGCACAAGCAGCTGGCTTGTCAATTACAACATTTTTAATATATCTGTAGTTATCATTCCCTTTGCCACTTTATGTAAACTAATAAGGGAACAAAACTGTCCCTGTCATAGTTGCAGGGAGCTGTATAAAGGTGAAAAATAACAATTTAATTATTGAACAAAACAAAGTGAACAGATGTGCTGATAAACTGTGTTCTGAAAAGCATCTCCTCAGTGAGCCTTCAACTATTCCTCATTTTGCTGATTAGTTGTTAATTAGCCCCCCAGGCAGTGTTTTGAATGGCATGTACGTAGCACAGAACTACATGTGTGCGCAGCTGCTCTGTTTGAAAGCCTGGTCTCTGGACATGTTGTGTCCCTTATTACTAGAAGTAACGCAGTGGGGAAGCTGGATGTAGCAAACAGGCTGTATTTGACAGGAGGAAACACAGCAGAGCCGTGTCTTCTGGTTTTGTATTTGACATCTTTAGTCAATTAGCACCCATCACATTTGCTCATTTAAAAATCTCACTTATAAAGGCACCTCAGAGGTTTAGCATGCGCTAACCATGGCACGTGGTTAATCTGTATCTTAACTCCATCTACCTGCCTTGGTTCCGTAACTCTTGATATGCTTGCCTACCAAAAATCTATCAATCTCAATTTTGAAATTTTCAATTGACCTAACCTCAGCAGTTTTTTGGGGGAAGAGAGTTCCAGATTTTCACTACCCTTTTATTATTATTTGATTATTAATAAAACATTATTGGCAGATGCCTCAACAGAATTCTTGCACACTACTGTTAGGATAATGTGCGTCATGTGGGAGGAACCTAAACCACCGTTGGCAGCTATGCCTTCAGCCATCTAGGCCCTAATCTCTGGAATTCCCTCCCTAAGCCTTGCCGCCTCACTACCTCTCTCTCCTCCTTTAAGACGCTCCTTAAAACCTACATCTTTGACCAAACTATTGGTCACTTGCCCGAATATCTCATGATGTGGCTCGGTGTCAAATTTTCTGATAATGCTCCTGTGAAGCACCTTGGGACATTTTACTACGTTAAAGGCGCTATATAAATGCAAGTTGCTGTTGTTGAAGAAAAAGTATCTTGAAATTGGAGAGGAATCTTACGTAATTACCAATTGCACTTTTCAATTATAGTCATGTCTTTGAGATGAAATATTTATAAACAATTTTTATATTTAAAAAAAGCTTCAGTGCTGACTAGGTTGGAAAACAAAGCACATTTCTGGATTTTTAAAAACCTTTCAATAAATGCATGTGATTTATTTTTGTTTATACTTCACTGAAATGTGGGGTATCAAACAGGTGGTTAGTGAGTTACTGAAAAATAAACCACCCTGTGACATCAGGACTGCATAATCCACTCACCCTTCATGGTTCCATAATTCTGATGTCAATAAGTGATTCAAATATAGGGTTGACCGACAACCCTCCAGGATTGTCCTGGAGTCTCCAGGAAATAACGATTAATCTATTGGACACTGTTGCAAGCAACCAAGGAGAAAAATCATAAGGGCATTATGGAAATTGTGCATTTTATCATTTTCTTTGAACACTTTTGTTTATTAGTTATAAAAATTATAGAATTTACAGCACAGAAACAGGCCATTCGGCCCAACTGGTCTATGCTGGTGTTTATGCTCCACACGAGCCTCCTCCCACCCTATTTCATCTCACTCCATCGGTATATCCTTCCTTTCTCCCTCATTTACTTATCTAGCTTCCCCTGAAATGCATCTATGCTATTCGCCTCAACTACTCCAAGTGGTAGCAAGTTCCACATTCTAACCACTCCCTGTGTAAAGAGGTTTCTCCTGAATATTGGAGATGGGGAAAAAAAGGTTGTTTGACTGGGCAGGCAGTGGGAGGTCATGTGATGAAACCTCCAAGAATACGTCAACCAGAGTTGGCAACCCTATTCAAATACCAGGGGATACAGTTAAAAATTAGAGTTAGCAGTAAGAAGGGAGGTAAGAGGAGGTGACAGTAGCTGCCCTCGCCATCAATGAGCCTTAGCAGAACTGAGGCCATTGGGTTTCAGGGGGAAAACCCTCCACTGGCTAGAGTTATACTTGACAGAAAGGAAGATGGTTGCGGTTGTTGTAGGCCAATCATCGCAGCCCCAGGACATTGCTGCAGGTATACTTCAGAGAAGAGTCCTTGGCACCACGATCAATGACCTTCCCTCTATCATAAGCTCAGGAGTGGAGCTGTTTGCGGATAATTCCACTATTCAGCTCCATTCACAACTCCTCTGATAATTAACCAGCCCACAGCAGGACCTGTGCAACATTCAAGCTTGGGCTGACAACAGATAATATTCACTTTCCATTAATACCAGGTAATGATCATCTCAAACAAGAGAAAGCCCAGCCATCTCTCTTCACCTTCAACAGCTCCACCATCAATATCCTGAGATCACTGTTGACCAGAGCGCTGAACTGGACTAGCCATATCAACACCATGGCTACAAGAGCAGGGTAGAAGCTGGGTACTCTGCAAAGTGGTTCACCTCCTGACCTCACAACCATCTACAAGACGCACGCCAGGAGTGTGATGGGAATATTTCCTACTCACCTGGATGGGTGCATCCACAACAATGTGTCTGTCACTGGACTCAATATCCACCGCCTTCATCGCCAGTGCACTGTGGCTGTTGTATATATTATAGGATGCACTGCAGGAACTCATCAACAGCACCTCCCTCCCCTGCAACCTCTACCACCCAGATGGATAAGAGCAGCAATGTTATGGGAACACCATCACCTCCAAGTTACGCACCATCCTTACTTGTACATGTATCACCTTCCTTCATTGTTGCTGGGTCAATATCCTGGAATTCCTTATATAACATTCTGGGAGGCATCATCACCACAAGGACTGGAGTTGCTCAAGAAGGTCACCCACCACCACCTCAGGGCAACGAGGGATGGAAAATAAATCAGCCTTTTCAGCATCGCCCACATCCCAAGAACAACTACAAAAAGTCAGACAAAATCTTGCCACCCAAAAGGTAATAGAGCTATGAAATAATTTATCAGGGACTTCCATTAAAAAAGAACCAAGGGCAGGAAGATCAAGAGGGGTTGGGCTTGCTGGAGGCAATAGCTTTTTTCTGTTTCTAAATTGTCCATATTTTGTAGTAAATTGCTGCTTGCTGTCATTGATCTCCAAATACGGGAGTTGATTTGTTGTGTGGAGTATCAACTACAACTGGAGCTGCCAACCAAGATAGATTGGAACAGCTCAGAGAGTCTCGCCACTCAATCACAGAGAGGAAAAGCTAACCGCAGTCTGATTTGGCGAAGGGAACGTTAATGGCACCTCATTTATTTTCTACTAGTTTACCTTTCCCTTCTAACATTTATTCATTTGTTTTATAGTGTACTGATAAACTCTTATCCTGTACCAAGTACCCAACTACCTCGAGAGTAGCACCTGAAAGAATTTACAATATTTTTTGATTTCTCTAGTGCCCTTTTTCAAACTTCTGATCATACCTAGAAATGAAGCAGCAGTGCTCAATTTGTTTTCCTGATCACTCAAGCAGCAAAGTGCTTCTCCAAACATAGGCTGGGTCATGCTGATTTATTACAGCATAGCTACAGGGGGTGGTTGCCTTGCTACTCCACAGCACTATGCTTATAACATTGCAGCATGTAGTCAGGAAGTCAGGCTAGAAGCCACATCTGAATGCTACTGTCACCAATTGTGCCAGCCCTATGGTGCACATTAGAACAAGTGCCACAGCTCTGCATAAGGGTCGCTGCTGACTCTGATCCTGCCAATGCAGATCTGATAAGTTGTTGCAACAAAGCCTGCCAACATGGCTGGTTGCACCTGCAAGATGCCAACCATCAGACTTTGCTGGCTGATCACTACTCTGGCATGCCTTCTTTCAAGCGGCATCATATAAATCAATTGATTGAAGTGCTTTGAGTAACCATCCAGCACAAGTTAGTCAGGCCTTCACACACATCTGTGCTATTGATCATGTTATCACAATCCACCTCGAGAGTTGGAGTCTCCACATGCACTAATTATCTGCAAAACTGACCGTCACCTGTCTGCCGATGTGGGTAGGCACAGGGTACCTCTTCTGCAGCTTGGCATCCCTTCTGCCAAACAGGAAAATCCATTGGTACCAGAAATGATGTTGGGGGCAAAATAAAAATTGACACCAACTGACACAAAGGCTCACGAGAACCCAAGTGTCAGCAGGAAAAATTACCTGTCCAGAAAGGACCTTTAATTTGTTGAGTGGATTTACTAAGCCATGAACATTTTACCTCCCTACAGCTCAGCAACCCTGGACACCCACATGGATATGATTTGGGAATAATGCTGTAGCAGCATAAAGGCTGGAAAAAAGACACAAACAGCGTTAGGACTTCCTCTTTTGTATTTATTCGATTATAAAACTCTTGCTCATTTCAGGCGAGGGCTTCCTATATTTGGCCCCAGGCCCACTGACCAAGCATAATGGTTTTTGTCCCATTAGTCTGTAACACACTCCTGTGCCAATTTGTGGGACATTCTGGAAATGCTGGGTTTCACTCCCAGATTTCTTTCAGCCCCTCTTCTACTTAAACACTATTCATCGAGTACATTTTTCATCCAATGTGCAACACCTTGCCCTTGTGTTGAATTTCATCTACCCACTTATCTTGAAGTCCTGCTGTAGTCCTATGTTGCTTTACCAGGCTTGACTGGCCCAGTTATTTGCAAATGTGACCAACTTTCATTGTGTTTCGGAATCCAAGTCACTAATGTAGATAAGAATCAGGAGTGGTCCCAGCAGTAATCCCTGGGCCACTCTACCGAGTACACTCCCACACCCAATTTCATTCATTAACTGATATTTGCTGCTTTCTCTTGCAGCCAGGGTTGAACAGCCTGTTCATCTTGAACAGGATTGGAAGTTTCATGTGAGGCTATCAACCCAGAAATACATTGTAAAAATAACAGCATAAATAATCTGAGATGAAAGTTTAGTTAGGAATGATTAAGGAAGGTTTTGTATAATAAAACCAAGGAGTAATGGTAACTTAGAGATAGTTTTACTCAAATCAGTTAAACAGGTTTAATGGTCAGAGGCAACACAAGAGATGATTTATTACACAACTAGCTTTGCTGGTTTGAACAGTTGCAAGAATTCTAACCCACTTCCAAATAATTTACATGGCAAATATGACAACAAACATTCACTACAATTTACATTCTAGTCAGATGAAGACTAAGAGATTTATTCTTTGGCCTCATCTACAGCAAATTAACACTAAATAAATCTATTTAAATTATTTTAAATGGAATTAAAATAAGCAATGCATAGTTTTACTAGTAATGCCAAATCAAGTATTCAATGGTAATATTGATTAGTACCAAAAGATTCAATATATAGAAGTTTCTGATCAACACCATCCTTAAGTGCATTTTACTAGAAACAACCTTCAATAGAAAAAGAGTTCAAACAGAAGTTTAAAGTTAAACAATGAAATTCTTTACATTTAGTACTATATATTTGTATTTTAATACATTAAGTCAATGGTAAGAGTCTGTTCAGATGTACCTAGGTTACTTTTTTGTGCATTACAGAATTTCAGTGCCATCAGAAATGTAATACATTTAGAAAGCAGCATATCCACAGCTCGAACTGCTTGTTTGTATTCAGATACAGCTGTAGAATTCCATACTGCAATCATGTGCATATTCTACCATGGCATACACGGGTCCGGACAGTCACGTAGATATGATTCAAATGTTCCTGCAGACACTTCCATCAGGGTCGTATATGTAGTCAACTGTGAAATGCAAACATTATTACAACATTTTTTGGACTCCCTAGGTTGAATCCCAATATCTGTTGTGTACAATATTTATATAAATGACCTTGAGCAGACAGCAAAAATCACAAAGCCAAGTCACAAATTCAAAAGATATCAGATTCAAGTGGTACAAGCATTATATTCCACATTCGAGGAGGAATCCAGCTCTCTGTTCTCAATAGAGATGAGGAAAACCACGCTCAGAAAGATCCAACAGAGCCCTATCCAACTATTTAAAAAAAATTCCACAATTCTATTCAGAAGTTTGTTCTGTGCATTGATCACTATGTGAAGAACCTCCTGCCATCAGTCCAAAATTTGTCTTTTACTAATTTGAATCTGCGTTCTCTCATCCTCACCGTTTAGTCCTTTGATACTAGGGGTCAGTCATGTGTTTCTTCTCTGAACCAATTACAGGGCGTGAATGTCTCAGTGACCAGAAATGAACGCAGTACTTGAAGTGTGGTCAGAGAGAGTTTGATCCGGACTTCTCTTCTAGTGTCTTGGTTATATAGTTCAGTTTTGTCCTACTGTATTTACAGCAAGGTAAAAATTCTCAGGTCATCTGGAGGATTGTGCGCTGTGGTCAAATATTTCTGGCTAGGTAAAAGTGGAATTAAGGAAGTCCTAATGTGGGAACCACACACTGTTCTAGGCCGGCCAAGGGAATAAAGAGTTTAGGACAGGAATCAAGTTCTGAGGGCAAAGAAAACCTGAACAGGACTAGGAGATTAACAATTAGTAAAGTGACCGGAGACCATCCAATATTAACAGTACAATTCCTAGATTGGCTGAGCTCATTGAACCTCTCCAGTAAAATAGAAAAAAAACAAACAGCCATGACAGGAGCTCAATCAAATTCTTTCTACAAGTCAGTTCTATTCTATTAGTTTTTTAGATTAGCACTATCATTCAACACCAGTATTACTGATTTGATTTTCGAAGAAAAGAGTGATTAGATACTACTAAAAACATCAAAAATGGGCCATTCGGTGAAGGAAAATTTTATGTACAGGTCAAAACACTGCTCCTCTGAGCTGAAACAAAGAAGCAACTTGTCTATTCTAGAAAATAATTTGTAACTCAAAAATGTCATTTATCACTACTTATTTTTAGCTTTTTGGGATGGGAGAAAGAGAAGAAAGGAACCATCTAAAAATGAGACATTTTAATTTGACTCACCTTATTGAGAACAGGCTTTGTTGTCAAAACATCATAAATAGTTTCTATGGAAATATTCTGAAACACACACAGTAAGCAATAAGAAATACAACCCCTTACATTTTTAACAAGCAAACTGCACCATCTACAAAAACTCTCCAGTTTATAGATACCTACAATTACCACATCTTCAATAAACAAAATTCTCTGCTGGCAGATACCACTCTATCAAAGTGATATGGAATAAGTGTTCAAAAAGGAAGCTACCAACTCTGGCCGGAAAGCTATTAGAAACTGTTAACTTTGAAAACAGGTTTTTATTCATTTAAAAAAAACCATTTCAAATTCATCTTTTCCCCTCATGATTTTGCTGAATAGTTTGAGTTCCTCTTGGTCAGCTTAATGTGTGCCATATACCCATATAACAGTCAAGCTGCTTCAGTGGAAATGAAAATCAAGCCAGAGTTCCATGAACTTATTTATTTCTACTTATGCTTGGATTTCAGAGACATTTGACTGCAAGAAAAGACTGTTTGGTGAAATAGTTATACACATGAAAATGATTTTCAGCCATGATCAAGCTGGTGTTACACTACACTGCTAGAAAAATAGAAGTTAGTAAATAAGGACCTACTGCTTGTGTTGTTTGATTCATGCACTTCATTGCAGGAGTTCTACGATCATCCAGGAACAGTGGCTCCTTCCAATGGTCGTAGTTTGTTTCCAGCACATACCAGATACCCTGTTTAAGGTCAAGCCTAGTTTGTACAAGAAACATGAATTAAAAACAAACACTAACAAGTTTACTCTGAACCAATGTTCCACTTCTTTAAAAATGTACACCAGACAGCATAAATCCCATCTCCATTTTGATGTACTTACTCCCAGATATGCAAACTAGTTGTCCTTGAGCGTGTGATTATACAACCTTCGCCGGATTGGTTGCCGCCTAGTATAAAGTATGCTGGTGCTAGCATTTTTGTATTAGCTAATTGGTCCTTGGCTTGTGCGTAACTGCAAGATAAAGGCCATTATGTTTGGTGATTAAATACATTCCATCAAATTCAAGTCAGACGGTTTACAGATTCTGTAAATTTACTTCACACCACTGATGGAGATACTCAACTGGTCCCTCTAATACTGGGACCACTGAATCTGCCTTTGAAGGGATTATTTCAAGCTGAAAGATCTATAGAACTCAAAATTACATTTCCACATTCTGAAATAGTTTACTGATGAAGTGTACAGAAATACCGAAATCAGGAGGAGAAAATGGCTATCTTCAAAATGTAATGCAATTTAACACAGGCACTATACCTGGTAGCATTCTCCAACACAGATCGGGTGAGGAAACCCATCCATATACCATCCCTTTTACCCAGTATCCATTCAATGATGCCTGCAAAAGAAGTCAGTACGGACTTAAAAAATGCTGTAATTTTTGTGTGTACGTCAAACTTTTGTCTAACTTTCTGTTTTCTAACATATGAAAACCTTGCGTTTACAGTTCTTTTTCCAAGTAAAATGGGGAAAAACTATGGTACAGCACTTTACCATTTATGATAGATGTGATAATTAGATCACTTAAAATGACAAATGACATGACAGCAGGCTGTGGGACTTATCAATGCTTTTATTTAAACAGAAAATGTTCTCGCAGGTGATTTAAATAAATTAAAATTTCTATAAACATTTCATACAATAGTATATAAGTTTGTGTAGAATGTTAGTCACCTTAAATACAACGAAGAAAAAATAAGTGCTAGATTAAATTGAAAAGTTTTGCTGAAATAGTTTGCTTTTAAGAGACTGAATAGGAGTGCTAATTACCAATATATCCTCCATCAACGTTGAAACGCTCATTCATTGAGAGTGTAAACGTCCCCTGTAAAGACAGACATCTGGGTTACCCATTACAGTAGGTCCCTGAAATTCCACAGTGCATTGCCTCATGATTATTTTTAATCCTTTAATATTGCTGTTGACAATGATTTTCAAATGGTCAGTTAAAGACAAGGTGTTAATTTATAATCTTACTCAGGTGAAAGGATGGCTGTTATGAGAAATGGAAAACCATCACTGATCCAACAGGAGGTGCTCTTCTGAGGTTGCAGCAGAGGCAAATTGTTATCTGATGTGGGAACTCTGAGATTTACAAGGATGATACCAGAACTGAGAGGTTATGCCCATCAGGAAAGAATGAACAGGCTGGGATCTTTTCTCTAGAAAATAGGTCGAGGGGTGACCCGATAGAATCATAGAAAGGTTACAGCACAGAAGGAGGCCATTCGGTCCGTTGAGCCCGTGCTGGCTCTCTGCAAGATCACTTCAGCTAGTCCCACTCCCCTGCCCTTTCCCCGTAGCCCTGCAATTTTTTTTCCTTCAGGTACTTAACCAACTCCCTTTTGAAAGCAGTGATTGAGTCTGCCTCCACCACCCTTTCAGGCAGTGCATTCCAGATCCTAACCACTCGCTGCGTAAAAAAGTTTTTCCTTATGTCGCCTTTGGTTCTTTTGCCAATCACCTTAAATCTGTGTCCTCTGGTTCTCGACCCTTCCGTCAATGGGAACAGTTTCTCTCTATCTACTCTGTCTAGACCACTCATGATTTTGAACACCTCTATCAAATCTCCTCTCAATCTTCTCTGCTCTAAAAGGAGAACAACCTCAGCTTCTCCAGTCTATCCACGTAACTGAAGTCCTTCATCCCTGGAATCATTCTCGTAAATCTTTTCTGCACCCTCTCCAAGATCTTCACATCCTTCCTAAAGTGCGGTGCCCAGAATTGGACACAATACTCCAGTTGAGGCCGAACCAGTGTTTTATACAGGTTCATCATAATTTCTATGCTTTTGTACTCTATACCTCTATTCATGAAGCCCAGGATCCCACAAGCATTTTCATCTGCTTTCTCAACCTGCCCTGCCACCTTCAACGATTTGTGTACATATACCCCTAGGTCTCTCTGTTCATGCACCCACTTTAGGATTGTACCCTTTAGTTTATATTTCCTCTCCTCATGGTTTCTACCAAAATGTATCACTTCGCACTTTTCTGCGTTAAATTTCATCTGCCACGAGTCCGCCCATTCCACCAGCTTGTCTATGCCCTCTGGAAGTCTATCACTATCCTCCTCACTGATCACTTTCCTTCCAGTTTACAGTTTTGTATCATCTGTAAATTTTGAAATTGTGCCCTGTACAATAGAGGTCTTTAAGATTATGAAAGGGTTTGATAGGGTAGACAGAGATGTTTCCACTTGTGGGGGAGTCCAAAACTGATAGTCACTAATAAATCCAACAGGGAATTCAGGAGAAACTTCTTTACCCAGCGAGTGGTTAGAATGTGGAACTCGCTACCGCAGGGAGCGGTTGAGGCGAATAGCTTAGATGCATTTAAGGGGAAGCTAGATAAACATGACAGAGAAAGAAATAGGTGGTCATGATGATAGGGTTAGATGAGGTAGGGTGAGAGGAGGCTCGAGCGGAGCAACAGCATAGACCAGTTGGGCCAAATGGCTTGTTTCTGTGCTGTACATTCTATGTAATTCTATGTATGCCGACACTAGGTACCCCAATGAAAACGTCTTCTATTCTCCAGCACCAATATCCTTCATGACACAAGGACCACAACCTCACAAAGTTTCTTAAAAAAAAGTACAACAAATGAAGGGCAGAGAGGAATAGCATTGCTGTGTCGTAATTTATTGAAGTAGCATTTCTTCCTCTCCAATATTAATATAATATTGTACAATGCAGGCTCACTGATTAAATATTACTTGCAGAGCTAATCATATAAAATACTAAAAAGTAATTAACATCACAATAGATAATTTGCTGTTAATGATTTACTTGGTTATTCCAATTTTTTAAGCAACTCAAAACTTGGAGCTATTGACTAATCTATGGATATCAAAAGGAAAATCAATTGTATGCCAAGAATTTTAGATTGTTCTTAATCTCAAGTTTCTATTAATCATTTGGATAAGTTGTGTCTAAACTGTGGCTCATGCGCCACATGCAGCCCTCAAGCCTGGCAGTCCAGCCCTATATGCACTTACATTTTTTATTCGCTGGTTTGCCTCGTTTGAACTTAGGTGGGGCTAAAGATTTGGAATGGGCTGCTCGGAGTACTGTCGCCTCACTGGTGAATAAGGCCCAAATTGGAATACCAACTTGAGATATATGCAAATTAATGGGAACGTGGAGTTTAAATCTGGCGTTTTTGACTCCATCTGAGAGGTGGTCAGGAACTTGTTGGGGGGGGGGGGTAAGCAGGGTGAGAACAGTGGGAAGAACGTGATCCAGGTCTAAAGGGGGCGGGGGGGAGAAAATGAGAGCAAGAACGTGACTCAGATGGGAAGATAGATCACGTTCTCCCGCCCTCTGTTAGGCCTGGATCATGTTCTTCCACCCCCACCCTCTTTACACCTGCACCACGTTCTCCCTCTCCTCCAGCACCCACCCCCACAGACCGCAACGGTTCAAAAAGGCAGCTCACGACCACCCTCTCAAGGGCAACCAGGGATAGGCAATAAATAAATGAATTTAAAAAAGAGAGCATTAAAGGGGCCGCGCAGGGCCAAACAAAATTAAAGGGAACATTGATTCTGTGTTGGTCCTACAACACGCATAACATTACATTTGCGTGTTATTTGCTGGACTGCTGCACGTATCCTAACACTCAGCAAGTCTCATTCACCCATCAATCTGTGCTCGTTGACCTACATTGGCTCATGGCCCACCAACATTCCCGCTAAGCTGCACGGAACCACGCAGGCTGCTTACCGGCTTTCGAATGGGAGATTTTGTTCATGCGCAAAATTTTGAATGGGCCACGCTGCCCGTTAAAGGGACCACGGACCCCCAAAAAATTACGGGGAACATTGTCCACCAATACCTCGATTTTAAAATTCTCATCCTCATGTTAAAATCCCTCCATGGCCTGACCCATTCCTATCGGAACTCGGCAGTGAGCGCACTGGGAGTGCTCCTAACCTGGGAGGGTGAGCCCTGTCTGTTCTCTGAAAGCAGTAGTGTTAGCACATCGGGAACAGTAGCATGGTGGTAATGTTACTGGACTAGTAATCCAGAGGCCTGGACTAATGAGTTCAAATCCCACCACGGCAGCTGGGGAATTTAAATTCAGCTAGTGTCAGTAATGGCAATCCATGAAACTAACGGATTGTCGTAAAAACCCATCTGGTTCACTAATGTCCTTTAGGGAAGGAAATCTGCCATCCTTGACTGGTCTGGCCTATATGTGACTCCAGACCCACAGCAATGTGGTTGACTCTTAACTGCCCTCTGAAACGGCCTAGCAAGCCACTCAGTAAAGCCGCTACGAAAAACAAGAATAAAACCGGACGGATCACCCGGCATCGACCTTGGCACCGGCTACGGACACAACAACGACAACGGCACACCCAGCTCAGTCGACCCTGCAAAGTCCTCCTCACCAACATCTGGGGACTTGTGCCAAAATTGGGAGAGCTGTCCAACAGACTAGTCAAGCAACAGCCTAACATAGTCATACTCACAGAATCATCCCTTTCAGCCAATGTCCCAAACTCCTCCATCACCATCCCTGGCAGGACAGACCTACTAGGTGTGGCAGCACAGTGGTATACAGTTGGGAAGGAGTGGCCCTGGGAGTCCTCAACATTGACCTGAAACCATGAAGTCTCGTGGCTTCAGGTTGACACCACTTGGAAGAAGCAGTGAGAGTAGCAAGGGCACAGAATGTACTCTGGGTGAGGGACTTTAATGGCACGGTAGCACCACTACTGACCGAGTCCTGAAGGACATAGCTGCCAGTCTGGGCCTGCGACAGGTGGTGAGAGAACCAACACGAGGGGAAAAACCTACTTGACCTCGTCCTCGCCAATCTACCTGTCGAAGATGCATCTGTCCATGACAGTATTGGTAGCAGTGACCACCGCATAGTCATTGTGGAGATGAAGTCCCATCTTTACACTGAGGACACCCTCCATCGTGTTGTGTGGCACTACCACCGTGCTAAATGGGATAGATTCAGAACAGATCTAGCAGCTCAAAACTGGGCATCCATGAGGCGCTGTGGGCCATCAGCAGCAGCAGAATTGTATTCCACCACAATCCGTAACCTCATGGCCCGGAAATCTACCATTACCACCAACCCTGGTTCAATGAGGAGTGTAGAAGAGCATGCCAGGATCAGCACCAGGCGTACCTAAATATGCGGTGCCAACCTGGGGAAGCTGCAACACAGGACTACATGCATGCTAAAAAGCAGAAGCAGCATGCTATAGACAGAGCTAAGCGATCCCACAATCAATGGATCAGATCAAAGCTCAGCAGTCCAGCCACATCCAGTCGTGAATGGTGGTGGACCATTAAACAACTAACGGGAGGAGGAGGCTCCATGAATATCCCCATCCGCAAAGATGGTGGAGCCCAGCACGTGAGTGCAAAAGACAAAGCTGAAGCGTTTGCAACCAACTTCAGCAAGAAGTGCAGAGTGGATGATCCATATTGGCCTCCTCCTGAGGTGCCCACCACCACAGAAGCCAGTCTTCAGCCAATTCGATTCACTCCATGTGATATCAAGAAACGGCTGAGCGCACTGGATACAGCAAAGGCTGGGCCCCGACAACATCCCGGCTGTTATGCTGAAGACTTGTGCTCCAGAACTAGCTATGCCTCTAGCCAAGCTGTTCCAGTACAGCTACAACACAGGTATCTATCCGACAATGTGGAAAACTGCCCAGGGTATGTCGTGTCCACAAAAAACAGGACAAATCCAATTCGGCCAATTACCGCCCCATCAGTCTACTCTCAATCATCAGAAAAGTGATGGAAGGTGTCGTCGACAGTGATATCAAGCGGCACTTACTCACTAATAACCTGCTCACTGATGCCCAGTTTGGTTTCCTCCAGGACCACTCGGCTCCTGACCTCATTACAGCCTTGGTCCAAACATGGACAAAAGAGCTGAATTTCAGAGGTGAGATGAGAGTGACTGCCCTTGACATCAAGGCAGCATTTGACCGAGTGTGGCATCAAGGAGCCCCAGTAAAACTGATGTCAATGGGAATCGGGGGGAAAACTCTCCACTGGCTGGAGTCATACCTAGCACAAAGGAAGATGGTTGTGGTGGTTGGGGGTCAATCACAGCCCCCAGGACATCGCTGCAAGAGTTCCTCAGGGCAGTGTCCCAGACCCAACCATCTACAGCTGCTTCATCAATGACCTCCCCTCCATCATAAGGTCAGAGGTGGGGATGTTCGCTGATGACTGCACAGTGTTCAGTGCCATTCACAACTCCTCAGATAATGAAGCAGTCCATGCCCACATGCAGCAAGACCTGGACGACATTCAGGCTTGGGCTGATAAGTGGCAGGTAATATTCGCATCACACAAGTGCCAGGCAATGACTATCTCCAACAAGCGAGCATCTAACCACCGTCCCTTGACATTCAACAGTATTACCATCGCCGAATCCCCCACCATCAATATCCTGGGGGGGGGTCACCATTGATCAGAAACTTAACTGGACCTGCCACAAATACTGTGGCAACAAGAGGTCAGAAGCCGGGTATTCTGCGGCGAGTGTCTCACCTCCTGACTCCCCAAAGCCTTTTCACCATTTACAAGGCACAAGTAAGGAGTGTGATGGAATACTCTCCACTTGCCTGAATGAGTGCTGCATGAACAACACTCAAGAAGCTCGACAGCATCCAAGACAAAGCAGCCCGCTTGATTGGCACCCCATCCACCACCTTAAACATTCGCTCCCTCCACCACTGGTGTACCGTGGCTGCAGTGTGTACCATCTACAAGATTCACTGCAGCAACTCACCAAGACTTCTTCGGCAGTACCTCCCAAACCCGCGACCTCTACCACCTAGAAGGATAAGGGCAGCAGGCGCATGGGAACACCACCACCTCCAAGTCACACACCATCCTGACTTAGAAGTATATCGCAGTTCCTTTATCGTTGCTGGGTCAAAATCCTGGAACTCCCTCCCTAACAGCACTGTGGGAGTACCTTCACCACACAGACTGCAGCGGTTCAAGAAGGCAGCTCACCACCACCTTCTCAAGGGCAACTAGGGATGGGCAATAAATGCTGGCTTTGCCAGCGACGCCCACATCCCATGAACGAATATTAAAAAAAAACCTGAGCATTGGAGCCTGGCTGTCACAATGAATGGATCAAATTACACATTGCAGTGATCTTGATTATTCTCCAGCAGGCAGGATCAAATTACACATTCCAGACAAACTGTTCGGTGTGTCTTGTCCTCCAAGGGGACCAATCAGAAATCTGGTCTTGCAAATAGACACGACCGTTTACAACTGGCTCCCGAGGCAGTTCACGCCTATGTTGGCCAAGACGACCAAAAAAAAATGGACATTTCTGATTTACATTAACAGTGCTAAGACAGACCAGCCTGTGTGATCACTTCAGATTTCTATCTATGGCCTGCACTAAACGATTGTCCTCCCAGTACTTGTGGCACATGCAAAGTGGACAGGTCCTTAGCTGACCCACTATATGTTTTATAATTACCTCATTTTAACTTCTAGGCATAAGCGGCTGAGATATTGCCTCTGGGAGAGGCAGCAGCAATGGAACTTCGGCAAGCAGACAAGATATAGGCAAAGTCATCTGGACTAAGGCAGCATTGGTGGGCAAGTCAGAGGCTTGTTAAAGTGAGAGTGCATGCGTAATGACAGTCTTGGCTAGGTAGGGCATTTGGTTTGCTCCAAGGTAGTCTGGCCAAGCATAATTGCAACCCTTAACCCCCATGCTTCCAGAACAGAGGCACAACTAAATAAGGCAAGCACTACAAATAAAGTGTGCTCACCTTCAAAAAGAAACTAATCAGCAGAAATAGCTGATGTGCTGCTGAGGAACAGAATGCCTGTACTCTTGGGTGTACATGCCATTATAATGCACCTTGTGCCCAGCAACAATGCTCTTCTTCCCCCACCTCCCCTCAGACAGAGCCTGCCTCAAGAATCCACAATCCTGCAGATACAATTAAGGGGAAAACCAGCACTTTTCTCTGATAGTTATTTTTATTCTTTACCAATGGATTAACTGCTGTCACCAGTGTGAGCATTTTACATTTATAGTCACTCAACTGTGACTCCGGGCTGGAAGGGAAACGTGTACACCAGCCCACTGCATTTTGTTGTGAGGGCTGGCAACAGTTTTATGTTTGTATTCCCAGATCAGCTGTTTCTACTAGTATGCTTTTCTTTAAATCAACAGTTTGCCAGCACTATTTAGCAAACTCACTGAGGGCACAGGATGGCTGGTGAGTTTTAAATCATGAAGTGGGATGGGGATTGGCCATTTAAAGTTAGTATTATGCAAGTCGCCAGCATTCTATCTCTTCATCCTCCAACTGACAAAGGGATTTATCCCAAATCGGTGGCCTCTCTGGCAGAGGGGCATTGGTTAGTGCGTAGGGAAAGGAACCCACTCATCAAGAGGTGTTACAACCATCCCCACCCACCCCAAACTCCACAGGTAAAGGGATCCCAAGGCCAACCAATGAACAGGCAAATTTCTGCTCAACGCCCCCTTACAGGCAACAGGTACCAAACACCGACTTGAGCCAGAGACCATTATCCCCTCTCCCCCACATGATGTGAACTTTTGGCAGCCTCACTCATGGAA
The DNA here is from genome assembly GCA_030390025.1 of Squalus acanthias. Taxonomy (NCBI): domain Eukaryota; kingdom Metazoa; phylum Chordata; class Chondrichthyes; order Squaliformes; family Squalidae; genus Squalus; species Squalus acanthias. The sequence continues at coordinate 76,003,684 of CM059426.1, read as the reverse complement.
ATAAGATTCTATTTCATTGGCTGGTACTGACCATCACTGACAAATATAGCATTACATCTTGATCTAAAGAGAGATGCTGTTGAAACAAGTCATCCTGCCAGTTCTTGAAGTTAATATAGATTAGGAGGCAAAGACAGAAACAGTTCAGAATTCCTCAATAACTTACTGGTCTCATGCCAGTCAGCATTCCAACATATCCGGCAAAATTAGTGGACTTAAATACGGTTCTGTTGTTCTTCTGGAAATCTAGATTAACTGTTAGAGGTTTAAGATATTCTGGAATTCTCCAGCTACTGTTTTTTAAATCCCAACTGCAACAGAGAGAAAAACAGAAGCATGATCAATACTTAGGATTAAGGAAATAACTACATTTTTTCCCAAAACACTGGCATAGCATTGTCACTAAACTAAAAGCAACAGTTTCCCTCCCTCCCCCTCCCTGGAAAAAAGCCTCTGGTATTATATTTTAGGTTGTCAGTCAGTAAAGTGGACATATTTAGCAGCACAAATTTGACATCTTACACAATGCCATACCAATTTACAATGATTTAGCCAGCAAATCAGTTTGTGAATATAGTTAAGATCTAACAAATACTAACTTATTTGATTTGAATAGATTTTGTCTGTGTTTAAATTGTGAATTCTGGGAGATTCTCTCACTGCTAACTTACCTGAGGAAGGAGCGACAGCTCCGAAAGCTTGTAAAATTAAATAAATCTGTTGGACTATAACCTGGTGTTGTGCGACTTCTCATTTTTATTAACTGTAGAATAGTATTTATGGAGGATAAATGTAGGAACAGGTCAAGGTTAGACAAGAACTTTTTTGCATCACGTCTGGCCTTTATAAGCTGTTGGGAGACTGTTAACAGTGATTGTAGATAGGTGAACCAATGCACTGACTGCTCCCAACTGATACATCTAGGAAACGGTCATTTAAAAAAAGTGGCTGACTGATTCTTTTCTCACCTCCTCCCCCACCTCCCAACTGAAAACATGACTCCTTGCTGGGGTATGGCTCCATAAGGCTGGGCATCCTCTGGTGTGTCATTCAAGTAGCCATTATTCATGAGAATTACTAATCCTATTCTCACGTGCACTTCTAGGAAGTTGCGGGAGGGATGCTGAATGGTGATCCAGAGCTGGAACTATAGCTGATTTTTCCTCCCTCACTCAGGGATTCTGGGGCCAATTGTAATGTCCCGATTGGCACTCTAGCCGAGAATAGTTAGCTCGCAACAGGCTCGGGTCGAACCAGTGACCATCCAGGTTAAACTACTCACTGAGCAAATTCAGTACAAACCAATTCGGATTCTACCTGGTCTAAAGAAGGATTTTAAAACTTACTGAAACAAGAAGCCTAAAGGGTGGTTCCCCTAGAGGAGAGGCCATCACCAAAACCAGTAGTGTGACTTCTCACCATCTTCAAAAAGGATTTTTATATCGTACACTTTTAATGTTTAATCTAAAGTCACCTTTGCAGCCACTGAAATTTATGTAAAAAGCAACTAATATTGCAAAAAAAAGTATTCCTGTTAAAAATTATATATTCATAAATGTATAGACATCACATTGACAAAGACACTGCTCTACTTATATTAATGTGGTAAACCATTTCTGGTATCAGTTCTCTCCCTGCAAATTAGCGTGTACAAAATCTAACAGAAACAGAATCTAGCTATTTGAAGCAATGATGCTTGATACAAGATTATGATCAGATCTTAAACTGAAATTCACTTAACACTACCCGAAAAGTTTTTTTTTATATCAATATAAATCAAATCAGGTTCTTACCCAAGGAATAATCCAAAATCCAGATTTCTAGCATGGTACAATCTCCCTAAAAGTGAAAAATAAATACGTTTAGTCCTTCTACCACACTGATCTCAACAATGCAGGCAACACAGTTCGAAACCGGAGGACCCATTTGGCCCAGTATCTCGCACTTTCAAACCTCACAGTAAAAGAAAAAAAAATCCATTGTATGTAGCAAGGCATCAACAGGAAAAACATACAAATAAAGGATTGAAGAAATGAGCAGATATTGTAATTTGGGATGCTGCACGTGTTCTGACACAAGGGCAACACTCAAAGGCCGTCTAATAACCCAAAAGGGCTACTAAATAAAAGTATAAGTTCAAATATTTGATACATATCTTGCTGTAAAGGCTTATAGGAACATTTTTACCAAAGGATTCAATGAATTTCTTCATCTCTTGCTCTTTCCCTTCCCCCCAATAAAACGTGACCAACACAACCACAGTTGAGAAATCTTTACAATTGCTGACCTACCTGCTTTATCTTCAGCTACGAGTGACGTGCACACTGTGAATACTTCATAGAAGATATTGAAGAGCATAATTTCCCCTGATTGAGAAAAAAGTGGTTTAAGAAATAAAAACAAGTTTGTAAAAAAAAAAATTATAATTGGTTATATGGTAAATGTAAACAATTACCTACCGAAAACCTGGTTATTGTCTACCTAACAAAGTTCAGAACTTTTCACTTTTAATAGTTGATCAGTAATTAGGTTTATAAAATGCCAGTTGTAGATTTTCCTTGATTCAGAGCATTCGGGATACAGTGCCACTGAGGATCATCATAATTCTTATGATCAGTTTATACCTATTTTAAGTCTACATAACAGTCACACCATTTCAAAATAATTCATTGCATCAAAATGTGTCAAGAGTTTCACACAATGAGGTGCTATTTAAATGAGAGAAAATTACAGTCTAAGGCATTATATCTACTATATATCTGCAGTTAATCTCATGGAATGGTTCACACATCAAACTGGAAGAGCCAACCTCTAAAGTTGTTTATAATGGTCATCTAGGCCAGGAGTGAGTGCAACAACTTCTAAATGGGACTCTGGTGAGTAGGAGTTGAGCTCTAGGTAAGTAGTACAGAACTATTACTTTTTAATTAAACTGAAATTTAAGCTTAGATTTTAACTGCCAACTGACTTGCAGTTACACAGTTTAACAGTGAGTTAATTGCAAGTGGGGCAGGTGCTAGAAACTGTATGGCTGAGGGCTGACTGACCAGTTGAAACTGGCTTGTCCCCAAAAGGTATATAAAAGAGGTAGTTATGCGAGTCACAGCTTGAGCCATGAGCACGTCACAGAATGAGGAAAGAGTCTAAAATGAGAATTTGGAGAAAGTGGACATTTAGTGACAAGAAGGAGGTGCTAAGTAGACTAGCTGATATCAAAGTCTGAAGTAGAACAAACGATCTAAGCCTAAAAATGGCAGCACAGGAAAAGACAGTGATGTGTCATTCCTGCAAAATGTGGGAGATTCAAGCATCAGGTGTTGACTTGGGCAAACATCTGTGGGAAGTGTCACACGACTTGAGCTCAAAATCTCAGAACTTGAGAAAGAGATGGATTCAATCCAACATCAGGGATGGGGAACTGTTTCTTTGCAATAAGACTTTGAGAGTGTAGTCACGCCAGTGAGAATGGGAGCAGGCAGAGGAGGAGGAAATATGGATGACTATCCAAGGGGCAGGGAAAGGCAGGAAGGAAAGGTTAAAATAGGAGGACCCAGAGCAACTTATGCTCTGAGATTTGAAGCTCTAGCTTCCTGGGGGGGGGTGGGGGAATGAGGACTCTGGGCTGAGCTAAATAAAAATCAGAGGCACCTAAACAAGAGATGGATTGAAGAGAAAGATTAGCTAGTAGTTTCAGGAAGCCATGGATAGAGGTCAGAAACCAATTAAAATTGAAGAGGTCCTATAAGAATAATAATGAAAAAACTAAGAAAACAATTAGAAGTAGCCAGCACAGATTTCAAAAGGTACAATTGTTGTTTGACAAACCGCAGAATTCTTTGGGAAGGCAACAGACATAATAGCTGGGGGAAATGCAGTGCACAAGAGACAACATTAATAAGTAACAATGTCCACAGTAACATTAAACCACTGTGATCCAGGAATAAACAGACAATTCCTATGACAAACCGCATCTATTCAAAAGTGAGTATCATACCCAAAGGTACTCCTGATGCATCTGCAATTCCCTTTAGTTCTTCATTAAATGGTGAAGGAAGTGTATCTACAAGTGGAGCCTGGAAGAAAAGATGCATTTAAAATTTTTTTGCACGAATGTAGAGGATCATTTTGTCAGGTTTAATCTGCATTTTCCTCTCAAACTGAGCAGAGAGGGACAAGTTAACTGGAATTGACTCAGCTTAAAATTAGTGTACTTGAAGAGATGAGACTCACAATGTTGGGATTGAAGTGAGTTTATAAATAGAATGGCAGTACCCGGACAGTTGATGGCATAACGATTCTTACGCTGTCTCATGTCCAGCTGATGCCATTCTATAGGCGCACCTCTCTACAAGTGGCAAAATCTGATAAGCAATAAACCATCTGGGGTTCAAAACTTCAGGATCGTTACAGACCATGGGGTTGAATTTCCGCTTTGGACGCAATCGGTGATTCCGGCGCAAATCAGGCCCAAAATTGCCCCATTTTGAAAAGCACCGAACGCAATTTGCGTTTAAAATTCCACGATTTTTGTGCCGGTTACGCTGATATTGGGGGAATTGCTATGAAAAAACCAGCGCAATTGAGTGGAAACTCCAGGCCAAGGTAATCAAATGGCCAGTTACGGAATAGTCCCGTATCATTTTCACGTGTAAATCTTGTGTTTTGGAACCAAAAATCAAAAACACATCCTTACCAAACCTTTATCCACTAGTTCAATCAATTTGCCGCTTGGGAAGAAATCGTTCGCCAAGTCCTTGAGCACCCGGATTAAATTGGTCAGCTGCAATTAATCAGTAAAGTTGCTTTGTAAGGTTACATATTACTGTATTTGGATGCACTATAAAATTACAAGCTAGCTAAACAGTATACAGCAAAGCTATACAAATTTGTGCCACAGGTGCTGGCAGCCTTCTTCAAAGATTCATTTTTTTTAAAGAAGATAACACAACCAGGTTGTCGATTCAGAGAGAGCAGGGGAGTGATGGGGATAGGAGTAGAGAAAGATTTAATTTAGATTCAGCATTTTCAAAATGGCCCAGTTCACTTTTTCTTTTAAAGAAAAAGTTTTACAGTAGCATTCCTACACCATCAATAAGCAACCACCAGTTTATTAGAATATTTTAGAATATGCGCTTTATCATTTGTACACTTACGCTCATGCACAGGAGCTGAAGCAGATTAAACTAATCTCTGCACAAAGCACAAGGAAAGCAAATGTCAGTGATTACAGTAGATCTAAATTGTAAAAGGCTTCAATTTTACTCAAAACTAAGAATATGGTTACACACTGATTTGAAGACAATTAAAGAGGTTTACATTCTAAAAGAATTATATTTAGCACCGCTATTGCAAATATTATTTTAATGACCTGCTACTTAAAGCTGTTCAATCCATTATAAACACATTCCAGTAAAATACTGCTCATTTCTCTTCCCCTCTTTTTCTTACCAGTTTTCCTCCCTGCCCCTTCCCTCTGGGGTACAGTTACTTGGGTGCTGGAGGCTCTCGGGTACCTTGTTCCAGTGGCCATTATTCACGTGTGAGCCCAGATAGTGAGTGTTGTTATTGGTTTGATTGTAAGGGATAACACTCAAGACTGACCTCACGCAACATCCACATGCATTTTCAGTTGGGGGTGGGAAGGAGAGGTTGCTGGGTAGCAGAGACCAATCTTATTGCCTTTAACACCGTCCTGGTGGATGTAAGTTAACTCTGAACTGGGGAAGATCAAACCTGGGTCTTCCTGCTTTGTGTAACTCAGCTACTCTTGGTGAATAAATGCAATATATCAGAAAGTCAACTATTTCTATAGTAGAGAAGTACCTACACAAGATGGTACAAGATACATACCTCCACTTTCTTATCATTAATCAACTGGTTCCACCTTATACGTGGAGCAGAATCAAGATTTATCTTGTACCAAGGAACAATGCCTTTAAACCTGTGAACACATACAGTACAGTGCCTATTTTATTACAATGCTGCATTAAACAGAAAAATGATTGTTCCACAGTATAGATGCTGATATTACAACCAGATAACTTTTAGGCAAATATACTAGATAACCCAATACATTTTCTGATGCCCATTCAATTGCTGATCTCCCCGATTAGGGCTTTAATATATCAGCTTTATAGTCTTATTTAATTAGATTATAAAGAGATAAACAAAATTTTAAAAAAACAAGAATTTTTTTCTACATCATCTACACTGCAATGGAGTTCAGCCATCCCTTTACTTAAAAAGGCGATACATGCTGAGACTAAGAACTAAAGTTGTTTACTCAAAAAATCATAAAATATGGAAGATTCTATACACATTACAAAAGTGCAGTGAGGGGGTTATAAAAGGCATGCATTTTGAATGTTGAATGTCAAGTACTCAATGTTAACATTGATAGTGGCAAAATTACCACCATTCTCCTGCCATGGTAGCCTTTAAAAATGTTTGGTCAAATAGGTTGTAGAACTCATCTGAGGTTAGGAATGGGTGATTTTGCCAGCTTTTCAGTAACAGCTTGAACCCAAATACAAAATGCAATTCAGTATCCTGAAACCTCTAGAGAGGGGAACAAGTTTTAGAAGTGCTAGAAAAAGTTATATTAAATTCTCATTTATATGGGCCACTTCTACCTGATGAGAAAATGTGGGCAAACATTTCAAAAGTTTAAGGCTCACGGAGTAAAATACATGAAAAATAGCTCAAACTCTTTTGCAGCACACTTTGCACAGCTCTCAGACAGCTGTACAGAAGGGAATATTGAATTTATTTTTGCTGGAATAATCATACCCATGAATTTTATGTCAGGCAGAGAGCAGTAAAAGATTGAATACTTGTGTAAAACCAGCAAGTCTCACCTGTAGGTTCACACCTTGTAAATAAAAAAGGTGCAACTTAATGAACTGGAATTTGCCGAGTGAAAAACTGCACAGAAAATTTTTAAAATATTTCCGTAAGAATATTTTAGTACTTACGTGGGACCAGCTGGTGGGTATGTACCTCTTCTGCAATCTTCAGTATACTGCACAAAGAAAGCAAAGCTTTTGAAAATCATCAACCTTCTTTTCACGTTATAGCAAAGAAAATTTGAATGATTTTCACAAAACTACTGTTACGGCTTTTAAAATATTCTCCAAACACAAAACGTGTCCAAGGTGTGGAAAACTAGTTTGTTCTGTACGTTAGAGGCCAATGGTAGCAATTTAGTTTTTATAAACCAACACAAGTAGAGAATGGTAGGAAGCTAATGACAGAATGGTAAAGCAGAAAAAACTAGGAGTCCCGCTCCTTGTTGGAAATGCAGCGTAAATCCTGGGGTCAGGCTGATTTACACAGGAAGAGGGGTGGGTCAGGAATTGCAGAGCAACACCATTGCCATAAGGTTAATGGACCAGCCAGAGGTGGTTAAAAAAGTATAAAACAAAAGATTCACAAATTCAAAATTGCCATTAGGAAACCAGCATTTGATAGAGGTTTGGGCTCCAGGATCTGATACAGGCACAGCAAGCATATCTGCACCATGCAAGTGTCAGGCACAATGGAGGCAGAAGTGGTGGAATTTCTCATGAATAGTTTCATACCCCAGTCCCTCCACTACAGGCGACATCCACGCAAGAAGCACCTGCTCCCAGTTCTGGTGTGATATGGCAGCGTTTAGAAGAGCGGCCAGAGGTTTCGCCCTGAACCTCTTGCTTAAACTGTTGCCGCTGGGAGCCACGTCAGATGATACAGGACGGACGCGCGCACGCACACGGTGAGGACAAAGAAACAAGATTACAGGAAATAGTTTCCATTGAAGAGTTAGCACCATTACAGACAAGCTAGACGGGCAAAGTGGCCAGCTTCTGTGTTGTAATTTCTATGATTCTCACTTTATATTCCAGCATCAGTATTTCTTCCCCTTGTCCAGTCTCTTCCCACCTACATCCGCGACTCTTCCGATGCCCTCCGCCATTTTAACAGTTTCCAGTTTCCCGGCCCCAACCGTCTCCTCTTCACTATGGACGTACAATCCCTCTACACCTCCATTCCCCACCAGGATGGCCTGAGGGCGCTCCGCTTCTTCCTTGAACAGAGGCCCAACCAGTCCCCATCCACCACCACCCTCCTCCGCCTGGCTGAACTTGTTCTCACATTGAACAACTTCTCCTTTGACTCTACCCATTTCCTCCAAATTAAAGGTGTTGCTATGGGTACCCGCATGGGTCCTAGCTATGCCTGCCTTTTCGTGGGATATGTGGAACACTCTTTGTTCCAGTCCTACTCGGGTCCCCTCCCTCACCTCTTTTTCCGGTACATTGATGACTGTATTGGTGCCGTCTCCTGCTCTCGCCCTGAACTAGAACATTTCATTCACTATGTTTCCAATTTCCACCCTTCCCTCACCTTCACATGGTCCATCTCCGACTCTTCCCTTCCCTTCCCTTCCTCGACTTCTCCATCTCCATCTCTGGGGATAGGTTATTGACTAACATTCACTACAAGCCCACCGACTCCCACAGCTACCTGGACTACACTTCCTCCCACCCCGCCTCCTGTAAGGACTCTATTCCATTCTCCCAGTTTCTCCGTCTCCGCCGCATCTGCTCTGATGATGCCACCTTCCATACCAGTGCTTCCGACATGTCTTCCTTTTTCCTCAACCGAGGATTCCCCTCTACCGTGGTCGACACGGCCCTCGACCGTGTCCGTTCTATCTCCCGCACATCTGCCCTCACCCCTGCCCCTCCCTCCCGGAACCACGATAGGGTTCCCCTTGTCCTCACCTTTCACCCCACCAGCCTCCACATTCAACGGATCATCCTCCGCCATTTCCGCCACCTCCAGCGTGATCCCACCACCAAACACATCTTCCCCTCACCTCCCCTTTCAGCATTCCGTAGGGACCGCTCCCTCCGCGACACCCTAGTCCACTCCTCTACCACCCCCAGCACCCCTTTCCCTTTGCCCGGCACCTTCCCGTGCACGCGCAGGAGATGCAACACATGCCCTTATACCTCCCCTCTTCCCACTGTCCAGGGCCCCAAACACCCCTTCCAGGTGAAACAGCAATTTACTTGTACTTCCTGCAATTTAGTATACTGTATTCGCTGCTCACGATGTGGACTCCTCTACATTGGGGAGACCAAACGCAGATTGGGTGACCGCTTTGCGGAACACCTCCGTTCAGTCCGTAAGGGGGACCCCGAGCTCCCGGTGGCCTGTCACTTTAATTCACTGCTTCACTCCCACTCTGACCTCACCGTCCTCGGCCTATTACACTGTTCCACGGAAGCTCAGCGTAAGCTCGAGGAACAGCACCTCATCTTTCGTTTAGGCACGCTACAGCCCTCTGGACTCAATATCGAGTTCAACAATTTTAGATCATAACCTCAGCTCCAATCACATTTATATTTTATTTTATCCACCCTTTTATTTGTCCCCCCCCACCTTTTTTTTCCTCCTAGAAGCTGGCAGCTGTCCTTCATTCTGCCAGTGGATTTCACACTTCATTCAGCCTTAATCTGTCACATTAACACCACCTCTAGCCTTGCATATCTCTTAATGTCTCTTCATCTCCACCTTTGTTCCTTTATCCCCTCCCCCTTTTCCCAGCTTTACCCTGGCCTTAAATCTATTTGATTTCCGGCTCTTCCCAGTTCTGATGAAAGGTCATCGACCTGAAACGTTAACTCTCTTTCTCTCTCCACGGATGCTGCCTGGCCTGCTGAGTTTTTCCAGCGTTTTCTGTTGTTATTTCGGATTTCCAGCATCCACAGTATTTTGCTATCGTATCAGTATTTCTTCACTTCCTTATTTCAGCACATTTTTTAGATTCCATTCAACTGAACAAGTCTAAGTGGGAAATTGGTGCACAGAATAATGATCATACCCAATCTAGCCAGTGCAAACAAGGCACATCAGTCCAGTGAACATCGTGGTCTCCTCTACATTGGGGAGACCAAACGCAGATTGGGTGACCGCTTTGCGGAACACCTCCGTTCAGTCCGTAAGGGGGACCCCGAGCTCCCAGTCGCCTGTCACTTTAATTCACCGCTTCACTCCCACTCTGACCTCACCGTCCTCGGCCTATTACACTGTTCCACGGAAGCGCAGCGTAAGCTCGAGGAACAGCACCTCGTCTTACGTTTAGGCACGCTACAGCCCTCTGGACTCAATATCGAGTTCAACAATTTTAGATCATAACCTCAGTCCCAATCACATTTATATTTTATTTTTTCATCCACCCTTTTGTTTGCCCCCCTTCCTTTTTTTTTCCCTCCTAGAAGCTTGCAGCTGTCCTTCATTCTGCCAGTGCATTTCACACTTCTTTTAGCCTTAACACCACCTCTTGCCTTGAATATCTCTTAATCTCTCCTTTTGTTCTTTCATCCCCTCCCCCTTTTCCCAGCTTTATCCTTGCCTTAAATCTATTCCATTTCCTGCTATTTCCAGTTCTGACGAAAGGTCTTCGACCTGAAACGTTAACTCTGTTTCTCTCTCCACGGATGCTGCCTCGCCTGCTGAGTTTTTCCAGCGTTTTCTGTTGTTATTTCGGATTTCCAGCATCTGCAGTATTTTGCTATCGTATCAGCCTAATCCTGGTTACCTCAACTCTAGGAGTGTAATTTTACAAATCCACATTGCCAGCAAGAACTTTCATTTGCCAACTGCACTTTTAAATTTTTTTTCACATTGCAGTGAAGTCAGTAACACTATACTGAGTATTTCATATTATGTTCACGTTACTACAAGAGAAATAACTATCAATTGTGTAGTAAATACAGAAAATGCTGTAAACACTCAGCATCTGTGGGGAGAACAGATGAGTTAACATTTCAGCTATGGGCCCTTCATCCACACCTGAAAGATTAACTCATCTGTTTCCCTGCCACAGAAACTGACTGACCAGCTGTGTGTTTACAGCATTTTCTTTTTTGTTTCAAATTTTCTGCATCTCCAGTTTTTTGTTTTAATTTACATTTCTCTAGAGTTCATTACGTACAATGTCTCAGACAGCTTTACGGGACAGTGGATAGCGAATGAATATCAAACAGGATAGCAGGTCATTTCAAATTCTATCAATTGGTTTCTGCATTATGCCCGCTAAGCTAAGTTCAATTTACAACAACTTGCATTTATAGTTACTATTGCATCAACAGTAGCTCGCAAAAGGGAATTGGATAAATACTTGAAGGGAAAACATTTATAAGGCTATGGGGAAAGAGGGGAGTGGGATTAATTGGATAGCTCTACCAAAGAGCTGGCACAGGCATGATGGGCCAAATGATCTCCTTTGGTGCTATATCATTCTATGATATAGCGCCTTTAACATAGTAAAAGGTCCCATGGCGCTTCACAAGAGCATAAACAGACAAAAATTGACACCTAGCTGAAGGAGATATTAGGACAGATGACCAAAAGCTTGGACAAAGTGGTAGGTTTTGAATGACCATCTTAAAAGGAGGAGCGGTGGAGAGGTTTAGGGAGGGAATCCCAGAGTTTACAGCCTTGATTGCTGATGCCACAGCAGCCAATGGTGGGGCAAAAGAAGTGGGAAGTACACAAGATGCTTGAGTTGGAGGAACGCAGAGTTCTCAAAGGGTTATAGGGCTGGAGAAGGTTACAGAGCTATGGAGAGGGCGATGCCAAGGAGAGGTTTGAACACAAGGGGAGCCAATATAGGTCAGCCATCCCTTGGGTGAGCGGGATTTGGTGCTGATTAAGACTTTCGCTTTGGCGAAAGTCTATCGCAATGGGTGATTACAAGAAACGGTCCTTGTATGCGCGATTCGTGCATGCACAGTACCCTGGCTATTGTGGCTTGCAGTCAATTCGCATTGTCTGCGACCAGCTGGTTCCCCTGTTACTTGGAATTATGCGTTTCCTTACCGGTTGTGAGGATAGCGGCATTGGGACCAACAAAAATCAACTGGAAACTCCACGTGACCTGAGGGAGCAGAAACTGGGCGGGGCGGGGCTGGGGGGGAAGAAAGAGAGAGAGAGAGAGAGAGAGAGAGAGACAGCAACACAAACCAGGGGGAGAGGGAGAGTTCATGTCGGCCTGTGGCGTGCGCTGTTGTACAAGGTGTTTTATTATGGGAGTTAGACAACTTTGATGCTTCTCCAAGGACTGAGCCTCACCTCCCTGAAGCTGGGCTTCAGCAGTGGGGTGTGGGAGTCAGCGAACTAAATTAGTTTTTAAAAAAAAATATAACTTGCTGTGTATTGTTAAAAAGTCATAAAATTGTATGGAAACTTTAAGTTAGAAGTTACTTATATCGATGTTTTTGTTGAATCAGTGGAATTTACTTCGTGTTTCTCAGTGTGGTCGATACTGTACAAATGGAAGTAGTTATTTAAACATTACTTATACTGTACTTAAATCTTTCTATTCTTGTGTGTTCTTTAATTTATAAATTATGTTATTGGTCTTACTACAAAACAAAGTCAAATATTTATTTGGAGTTTGGTGATACTGAGACACTCAACTAAAGTAAACAGTAGACAATGTCACATGATCAAATATCGATTATGCATCACATGAGCAACGCACATGATCACAAGCCACAGAATCACAGCTCCAGGAATGTCAACCAGAATTAAGACATGGGCAGCAGAATTTTGGATGGGCTTAAGTTTATGGAGGCTGAAAGATGGGAGACCAGTCAGGAGACTATTGGAATAGGAAAGTCTGGGTGGAACAATGGCATGGACGACTTTAAGAAACACTTATGTAATAAATCTGAAAAGCCACACAAATAACAAGAGGCAAAGTTCCGGTGAAGGCAATGGAAAGTTAACCACCACCATCATTTCCAAGCACATCAGGAAAATACATCAGGACAGTTTTAGCCAACTTCTAATACCACCAACAGTGTTTCTGAAGTGTTGGGAACTGCGCAACTGGTGAAAATTCAACAAAAAAAGGTCCAAAAAGGACACCTACAGCTCCTCCAAGTATGTGTGAAAAGTACTTTAGTCGAAAACACCTGTTTCAAACATCACAACCCCTCACGCTCAGTCGCAGGGACCTGCAACCGTTTAAAACTATCCCGTCCGCCCTGCTGTTGTGCAAACGCGGAACTGCGATTCCGGCCCAGTGGCAGCGCTCTCAATCTCTGCGGCCCCGACTAACCGTGCACTCACCGGCGGCACAAACTGCGCCAATGTAAGGGCCTGCGCCAGCAGCCAGCGCCAAGCACCAACTCCCCGCCTGTAGCTTCATCCTCGCGCCGCCGCTCCACACTCTCCGAACGCCAGCCCGGGAGCCTGCGACAGCGGCTGGGACACTGCAGGGGTGGGGAGGGGGCGGAGACAGGGAGGGGCCGAGCCCTCGCCGCCTTGGACAAGCAACAGCACATCAAGTAATACATTTAAGTGATCTCTAATTTCAGAGTAGCCATCTATTATTGTTCCAAATCTGCGGGCCAACAAGGTATAAGTGGAAAAAGCGCTTCCCCTCTGCCACGCGGCTTGGTTGAGCCCAATAAAACACCTGATAAGTATCATTCCGTTGGTTTGCTCATTCACTGAACTCTTTCCTGACCATTAGTCACCAGCAACAGTTTAGGGCCCGCCCACCATTGTACACCGAGGGGCTGGAACCAGGGTAACCCCCATGCGCTGAATGTTTAATGAATAATATTCAATGTAATGTCATGCAAATGTATCTGTACTATCTCCAACAAGCCAAGAGTCTAACCACCACTCCTTGACATTCAACGGCATTACCATCGTCGAATCCCCCAACATCAACATCCTGGGGATCACCATTGACCAGAAACTTAACTGGACCTGCCACAAATACTGTGGCAACAAGAGCAGGTCAGAAGCTGGGTATTCTGCGGCGAGTGTCTCACCTCCTGACTCCCCAAAGCCTTTCCACCATCTACAAGGCACAAGTAAGGAGTGTGATGAATACTCTCCACTTGCCTGGATGAGTGCAGCTCCAACAACACTCAAGAAGCTCAACACCAAATAGGACAAAGCAGCCCGCTTGATTGGCACCCCATCCACCACCTTAAACATTCACTCCCTCCACCACTGGCGTACCGTGGCTGCAGTGTGTACCATCTACAAGATGCACTGCAGCAACTCGCCACGGCTTCTTCGGCAGCACCTCCCAAATCCGCAACCTCTTCCACCTAGAAGGACAAGGGCCGCAGGCGCATGGGAACACCATCACCTCCAAGTTCCCCTCCAAGTCACACACCATCCTGACTTAGAAGTATATCGCCGCTCCTTCATCGTCGCTGGGTCAAAATCCTGGAACTCCCTCCCTAACAGCACTGTGGGAGTACCTTCACCACACAGACTGCAGCGGTTCAAGAAGGCGGCTCACCACCACCTTCTCAAGGGCAATTAGGGATGGGCAATAAATGCAGGCCTTGCCAGCGACGCCCACATCCCATAAAAAATGAATTAAAAAAATGTAAGTGGAATGAGGCACCCTAGAGTGTTCTGCATTTATCCTGTATGATCTGTATTGTATTATTTGAATTTTGACATTTGGATTGTACTGTATGAATAAAGTATATTTTTGTAATTAAAAAAAAACGGTCACCAGCAACAATGATAAATTACTAAATCATGCAACATCAAAATAGGTCTTTTAAAAAAGCACAATGGCCTCCTTCTGTGCCATAAACTTATATGATTCTATGAATTATTTTCATTCCTAATGATTGACAATAGCAATGTCTGAAATAGGTATCTGAATTTCTAATATGTCCTGTTACACTGCATATCACTCTGAAAAGTAATCAGCACCCAATATACTTACATGGGTTCAATCTGCTTCACCATTTTGGATTAGAAATCTTACACCTAACATTTTCCCTGATGTTGAAAGCTCCATAAATATTGAGGTGGGATCTGGCCATCAAATAAAGTTTAGTGGTTCTAACTGTAACACATATGTTCTTTAAGAATGTGTGATAACTGAAGTGTATTACTGAAGTTACACACGACAACCTATCATTCAAATCCTTATTTACATGCAGCTTCCACTATTGCATCACATCGGATAATACAAACGGTATTACAAAACAGTAACATACATAGGGGTTCAGATCAAGTCAATGACATTTAAACCCATAAAATGTATTACTGTTTTGAAACACAGGCCTTCACACTTCATTCTATAAACTTCATTAAAAAAACTAGGATTCTTCAGATTTCATAGTCAATAGGCCAAACTTTTCCCCAAGTGCCTTCTCAAGACTCACTTTTCCATCTATAAATATGAGGAATTAAACAGAATTTTAATGTGAGGAATCTCAAGAGGTCTTTCAGCATGACGGTGTCTTGGTACTGTTATACAATTTTTTTCTACATGGGTCCCGGGGGGACATATACATGTGTAGTGGGGGCATATACAGTTATATGGCATGATCTACTTTTGATTTTTGTTGACAAGTATATACTCACTTCTGGGGAATCAGAATAAGCAGCATATGCTTGTCAACCAGCTGACCATTTGCCAGGCTCCCAGACTCCCAATGTGGCTCCAAGTGACTCCTGTTGCTGCCCTGAAATGATTGAAATAGCTATAGACTGTGGCAGGAATTCTTGTGAGAGCAGGAAATCCTGCCCATAATATGTAGCCAATTCAATCATTTCAGGGCAACAACATGAATCAATTAGAGCCGTATCGAGAGTTCTGGAGGGATGGAGTGAGGTAGGACTAACTGGAGATCCGTGGCAGGACCTGGATACGAAGCTGTGCCGATAGGGACACAATGCCAGCATGGACTAGGGAGAGGAAAACAGAGTGTAAGCATGGACTGGAGTGGAACAAAAGAAGTCTTGTTTGTTCCCTCTTGGTGCCCTTAGCCTCACTTTAAAGTAGAACTTTCATTCTCATGAGTTACATTCAACTGCTAGTGCATCCGTACATTGTCTGTTAATACAGCATTCCCAGGAAGCATTAATAATTGCAGCAGTTATTATTTGGCAATGTGCTTTTCAATTTCTTCCACCGGTCAGGTTCAAGAACTAAGGCCTCCAGTTCAAACATGGTGGCTAGCTATAGACTGGCTGCTGATGGCTGTAGAGTTGTGGTTTGGCTAGCTGCCGGTGGATGGATGGTTGCCAAGTGTCAGCTTGGTTCAGTGGCAGCACTGTTGCCTCTGGGTTAGAAGGTTGTGGCTTCAAGCCACACAGCACATAATCTAGACTAACATTTCAGTGTAGCACTAAGGGAGGGCTGCATTGTTGATGATGTTACCTTTCTGATGATTCTATTAAACCTGGCTGTTCAGGTAGATGTAAAAGATCCCATGACATATCTTTGAAGAGAAAGCGGTTTTCCTGGTGTCCTGGCCAACATTCATCCCTCAACTAACATCACCAAACCAGATTAGCTGGTCATTCATCTAGTTGCTGTTTATTGGGTCTTACTGTGCACAAATTGGCTGCTGCATTTGCCTACATAAAAGCGGTGACTGCAATTCGTAATCTATTGGTTGAAAAGTGCTTTGGGACTTCCTGAAGGCTTAGTGATTTTTATAAAGATATGTAATTTTTTTGTGTTCGTTATAAATATTATCAGTTATATACACTGACCTTCATGAAAAAGGAAAATGGTAACTAAAACCAATGTGAAGAAATTATTTGAGCAATTTCATTGTTTTTTGATTTTTGTGGTGCTTGTTCATTGCTGATTGAAAAATTTCTTATTTGTCTAATGAATAGAACTAGTTTTTGATTGGCAACAACACTCAATAAGCTCAACACCATCCAGGAAAAAACAGTCTGCTTGATCGGCACCTCTTCCACTAACCCAGGGATTCTCAACCTTTTTGCTTCTGAGGCCACTCTCCCGTGTTATAAAAATTCCATGGACCCCCTGTAACACAAGTATTTTTTCTGTATAAAAATTCTCTCAGCGTCGCTCCCACTCACCATGTTACTGCTGCTGCTGCTATCCCGGCACTGCAGAAAATGCTGGTCCCCACACCCATCCCAGTCCCTCTTTCCCTCCACATGAGCTCCAATCACCTGACCCCCAGTCTCCCTCTTTCCCCCGCAACACCCGACTCCCTCACTGACTGTTCCCGTCACATCAGCCGGTCCTGGTTCTCTGCCAGATTGTCAGACAAACAGCCTCCCCCCCCCGCTCATCTCCAATATTTTTATAACTAATAAACAAAAGTCTACAATGAAATTGAAAAAACACATTTTTTTTTAAGGCCCGTATGATTTTTCTCCCAAATAGCTCGCAGCAGTGTCCAGATTAATGTTTTATTCCTTGCGACTCCGGGACAATCCTGGAAGGTTGAAATCCCAGCTGGAGGCCAACATTGGGTGTGAACAATCAGGTCTGCCTGTGATGCCCTCCTTGGTAGAGCAAGACTGCTAACACTCAAGGTATAGGCTCGCAGGTGAAGAATGAATGAGGTTAGGCTCCAAAGGGCAGCCAGCACCTTTGTAACTATACTACAGTGTGAGTCAACACTCTGAAGACAGCAGGAGAGAAAATTGGGGGAAAAAGTAGACAGTGCAGAATATTTAAATGGGTTTGCAAACTGTTTCCGTTTTGCTGGTAATAAGTGTCAATCCTAATAGATTCCTAATGTTGACAAATTCGCTCTTCTTACTCCACGAAGACAGCAACTCACTGTTTGACCCCAGCAGCTCCTTTCCCTCTTGCAGCTGCCGCCTATTTCCTTCCCCTTCTTCATTTGATTGACAATCGTGACCGTGTAAACAACAAAAATAGGAGAAAAGAAATATCAAATCTGAAACGGAACCAACGTAAATACCTGGCAAGAGAACGGAGGACTCGAGCCAGGGGATCTGCGCTCAGCGACCGCCGCCTCTCTTCCTTCTCAGCGAGCAGGGGTCTGGACTTGGCGGAAGCTGCCGCCGTCCTCGCACAGACATTCGGGAGCGGGGAAACAGAGGTCCGAGTTGGGGCAGGAGCCTCCAGTTTGCTCAGCTCGATCCCACCTTTACACAACGGTGTATTTTTGTTTATTTTTTTAAATCTTCTCATGGATCCCCAAGAGGCCACGGACCCCCACTTGAAAATCCCTGCACTAATTTAAACAACCACTCCTTCTACCACCGGCATATTGTGGCTGCAGTGTGTGCTACCTACAGGATGCACTGCAGCAAGTCAACAAGGCTTCTTTGGCAGAATCCCCCAAACCCATGGCCTCCAGCACCTCGAAGGACAAGGGCAGTAGGTACATGGGAACACCATCACCTCCAAGTTCCCCTTGACTTGACATGTATTGCCAGCCAGTTAGTTCATAGTCACTGTCAAAATACTGGAGCTCCCTACCTAACAGCATTGTGGAGTACCTTCACCACACTAATTGCAGCAGTTCAAAAAGGCGGCCCATCACCATCTTCTCAGGGCAACTAGGGAAAGGCAATAAATACCACCCATGCCAGCATCTGCATCCAGAGAATGAAAAAAAATTATTTAGTCTCTGGGGAAAAAAATCAAAACTTAGCACATTAGCACTTTAACCACCTATCATCTCAGTGCCCCTTAAAAAAAAACACTTTGCTTTTAAAGCCCAACAGTTAGAAGTAATTTGTTTTTTCCGAATCTCCATAGAAAAATTGTCAAAAAATCCCAAAACATGACAGCTAATGTTCTAGAATTGAAACAAGTATTTATTCTAACTGTATTATGGGATATTCTGGTTAGAAAAGGTGGTTAGCTATTTTCTTTAGTAATACTGGTTAAAGATTAAATGGTCTAAGTAATGAATGGCTTCCTGAATGCAATCAGTTCATGTGATACTCAAAATATCACTACTGGTGACTGAGTATTGGAAGTGTGTAGAAGTGACTGAACGTCTCCTGTAGTCAATCAATGGGAGGGGCCATGATTTGTGGAGTGGTAGAAAGAAGCTGAACTGCCAGTTTATACAACTGTCAGTTTTTTAAGCTCTACCGTGTAGACTTGGTACATTCTTTGTGTACCTCCACAATCTAGCCTATATTAGGAATGTACAGGACAGGGAAAGACCGTATAGGTCCAGCTGACTGGCCTTAGAGTTCACTGCTTATATCACTCAATTGATTTAACCAAATGCTCGTCCAAAATCCCTCTTGAAATTACTGATGTTATCAGCCTAGATCATCTCGCTGGGCAGTCCATTCCAAACATTCACCAACCTTTGTGTAAAATTGTTCTATTTGATCTGGCTATTCAACTTCCCTCTTCAGAGCTTCATCCCATGCCCACCTAGTTCTCATACCAAAGATCTGAACTTTAGCCCTTTACAAGATTATTTTAGTAAGCAAAATTGGATGGACAGGATTCATTAAATGTTCGGTTTATTTAATTTGCTAAGTAGGTGATTACACTTGACTTGCATTATCATTGAAAAAAATACATTAGGAATGCAACTTTATGATATGCTATTCTATACGGCATAAATAAAACAAATGAGCACATTATCTTTTGAGAAGAGAATAGACCAAACCATGACTCTGTTAATCTCTCATTTATCTTAAGACACTCTTGCTAGGTTTGTGCTTAATTCTCTTCCTGCAGCCTAAACCTAAAAAGAAATCAGAATAGCAGAAGCTTAATGTTAATTTTATACATATTTTAATGTTATACATGTTTAATACACTGAGGTTTTTGACATTTGGTGGTTTGTCCCCATCCCAAATTGAAGACTTAAATCACCGACAGGACAACAGCATGGATCGTGAATGAACAAGCATGAAATAAGGGAGTCAATAATGGAACTAATTAATGCATTATAAATGTTGTGCACAGAACAATAGTTTGTATAACTCTGACAAAGATTCTGTGTTTGAGCTTGCCTTTCACCCTTTCCTTCCTTGGAGCATCTGCCAGAGTAAAAGTTTAGTTGCAATGTAGCACACTCGGTCACTACAATGAAGTGAAATGCAACATATCTGCAATTCATTCTTACAATAGGATTAATCTACAACAGGAACCATTCAAGGCTACCAACATAATACGCTCTATAAAAGTAAAATGGCAATTTAAAAAATAGGTTTACATTACACATATTGCTGCTGGTTGTACAGCACTGCCAGTTCTGTATGAATGCAAGTTGTCTTGTAGACAAAAAAAGAGTCACACATCCAGTGAAAATATCAAGGTAATAGAACATACATCCCTTGCTTCATTTGCAATACCGGTCAGCTTTCATCTTGGATCGCCTGCAGAGCAAAACACAGAAATTTCATTATGAATGTTTAAAGATAAAAAGTAACTGAAGAATTTAAATGGAAAGCCTTCTTCATAGTTGCTAAATTTAAAAACTCAAGCACATACCTGTCTAGCAAGGCCTCATGGAAAGTACCTCCTTGCCTGGCTTTCTTCAGCATTTTACTGTCCTCTACATTTACTCTAAGTTTTTGATCTTGAAAACTCTGGAATTTCTTTCTGCAACGGAAGAATGAAATATAGTGGGAACCTGAAATAAGCCTTTAGCACAATAACAAACAGTAGCACAATGCCATGGTACATTCAAAACTAGTTCTCATCCACTTTTTCCAAGTCTTACAACTCTGGATCAAGTTTCAGTTTTTATACTTCAACTTTTTTTTGCAATATACTTGAATTCTCCGTGAAACCAAACGTGATAAATCAATCCGTCAGTGTGTGTATTGATGTGGAGATGCCGGTGTTGGACTGGGGTGGACAAATGTGAGAAGTCGCACAACACCAGGTTATAGTCCAACAGTTTTATTTGAAATCACAAGCTTTCGGAGCGACTGCTCCTTCGTCAGGTGACTTCACCTGACGAAGGAGCAGCGCTCCGAAAGCTTGTGATTTCAAATAAAGCTGTTGGACTATAACCTGGTGTTGTGCGACTTCTCACAGGTGTGTGTATTGACAGTTATCAGGACAGGCTTAGAGAGCTGGAACTGGGACTATTTACTAAGTAAAGCATAGACTTCAGGGGATATAATAGAGGTCTTTAAAAAAAAAATGAAGGGTTTAGATTTTCTCCAAGTGGATAAGTTATTTAAGCAAGATAGACAGGGGAGAATTGGGCGGGAGGGGGCATCAGTACAAGTTACAAAAGCACAGAATTAGGTTAGATGCTAGAAAGTACTTCTTTTCACAGAAAGTCATTGACGACACTAAGTTAGACAGCACAGTAAGCAGTGCAGATGCGAGCAGAAAGTTGCAAAGGGGCATTGATACAGATTGAGTGAGTGGGCAATACTGTAGCATGATGTGGAGATGCCGGCGTTGGACTGGGGTGGACAAAAATGAGAAGTCGCACAACACCAGGTTATAGTCCAACAGATTTATTTAATTTTACAAGCTTTCGGAGCAGTTCGCTCCTTCGTCAGGTAAGTTTAGCAGTGAGATTCTCTCACTGCTAAACTTACCTGACGAAGGAGCGAACTGCTCCGAAAGCTTGTCATCCACTTTGGACCTGAAAAAAATAGATCAGAATATTTTCTAAATGGTGAGAAGCTGGGAACTATGGAGGAGCAGGGACTTAGGAATCCATGTACAGAAATCACTAAATGCTAGTGGGCAGGCTCAAGACTGCACCGCCATTCAATAAAATCGTGGCTGAACTTCTAGATCAACTCCACTTTCCTGCCCTATTCCCATATCCCTTGATTCCCTTAGTGCCCAAGAATCTATTTATCTATCTCAGTTTTCAATATACTCAATGACTCAGCATCCACAGCCCTTTGGGGTAGAGAATTCCAAAGTTTCACCACCCTCTGAGTGAAAAAATTCCTCCTCATCTCAGTCTTAAATGGCCAGACCCCTTATCTGAGACTATGACCCCTAGTTCTAGGCTCTCCAGCCAGGGAAAACAACCTCTCAGCATCTACCCTGTCAAGCCCTTTAATAAATTTATATGTTTCAATGAGATCACCTCTCATTCTTCTGAACTCCAGGGAATATAGGCCCATTCTACTCAATCCCTCCTCATAGGACAACCCTCTCATCCCAGGAACTAATCTAGTGAACCTTTATTGCATCCCCTCTAAAGCAAGTACACAGCACGCCAGGTGTGGTCTCACCAAACTCCTTTATAATTGCAGCAAGACTTCCTTACTCTTATACTCCAACCTTCTTGCAATAAAGGCTAACGTACCATTTGCCTTCCTAATTGCTTGCTGTACCTGCATGTTAACTTTCTGCAAAAATAATTTAAAAGGCTAATGGAATGTTGGCCTTTATCTCAAGGGGGATGGAATACAAGGGGTCAAAGTTATACTACAATTGTATTAAGCTCTGGTTAGACTGCATCTGGGGTACTATGTTCAGTTCTGGGCTGAGGAAGGATATATTGGTCTTGGAGGGGGTGCAGTGCAGATTCACCAGAGTGAGACTGGAGCTAAAAAGGTTAAATTATGAGAATGCATAGACTCGGCTTGTATTCCCTTAAGTATAGAAGACTAAGTGGCGATCTAATTGAGGTGTTTAAGATGAATAATTGATTTGAAAGGGTAGATAGAGAGAAAATAATGGGCCATATTTCGCAACTCCTACGGGTGTGGTACGAGGTCCGCACGCGCCCGTAAGGGTCGCGCAAGTTCCAGGTTTAGGCACGCGAAGCGCATGCACGAAAACCTGGAACTTGCGATGTCAAGAATTCTCTTGACAGATGATCCGCATCCCCGGGAAAAGTGCCTCTGTGGATGGAGAGTTGCGCTATTTGCCCAACTTCCACCAGCTGAATGCCCGTGAAATTCTTACGCCTGGTAAAGGCAGGCGTAAGGCCTGCCTTTACCAGCATAAGAGTTTAAAAAAAAATAGAAAAATAAAATTTTATCACTCATTTATGCATTAAAAACCCTGTCCAATAAGACAAGTTTATTTTTAGCCCTGTTAAAACATATTAATTTCCCCCCCCAAATTAAATTTTGTTTAAAATATTTAATTAAATGGCATTTTAAATATGTAATTACAATTTTTTTTTATTTCATGTGTTCGTGTATTTTTTAAATGATTCCCATTCATACTTATGGGGATTCCGTACGTACGGAACTCCCACAAGTATGAATGGGGATTTCTTTCTTTTATTGGTTGGACTGGCCCACGTGATCCCAGGGGCACTTGCGAATCGCATGCGCCCCTGGAATACGTGAGCCTCTACTTGCACAGACCCGGAGAGACCCAGGAGCGCAAGTCTCCAGACCTCCCGGGCCAGCAGGTAAATTCATAGATTTTTTGCTGGTCGGAGGCATCCGCCCGCGGGAAGCCTCGGATCGCAAATTTTGGGCCATTATCTCTGTTGCAGGAGTCTAGAACAAGGGGGCGTAACCCTAAAATTCAAGCTAGCTGTTTAGGGATAATGTCAGGAAGCTCTTCTTCACACAAAGAGCAGTGGAAATCTGGACCTCTCTGAGATCCCCTCAACTACAGAAGCTCCACAGTATTCAGAATTTCTAAAGTATGTGACATACAAAATGATTTGACATTAAATCACAATATTCCAGACATATATTTTAAAAATAAAGACTGGCGCATTCTCTCTTTCTCCAACATTATACCAAGCATGATCAAGTTGTTACAGGTCAGCTGAAGCATGTGTTAAATGTGTAGAACTGTGTGGGCTGTTCCAACCTTAACCTCAGGACATGACCCCTCTACTGCAATTGTGTGATATTCCCACACTGTTCACCTGATCTGCCGGAGAAAGATTGACAGTGCTAAGTTGGAAGCAATTTTGTACTGTGGACTGTTTCATAAGAAACTGTAAAAACTATCCAAACTAATTTTCATTAGGTACCAGGCACCAAGGAAAATGAAGTACTTATTTCATCTTTCTGGGCAGGATATGAACCTAGATCTGGCGATGAAAGGTTGGTATTATGCTGCAGCTATCCATTCTCTCTACCTTTAGTAATTAAAAAAAATATAAATATGTACATTTTATTCTGTGATCTAGCTCATTCCTGCTCAGAACTGTTGTTGTACTTACACATAGTTGATTTCACACTGCTTCACATTACCCTTGTCTTCATCTAAAAGCTCATCTTTTTTCTTTATTACAATGTCAGCACAGGAACGGATCTGTTTAAAACAAAAATGTAAGTTACTGATAAAGTGTAAAAATGTACATAGTCAGACCTAGTTAATCTGTACACATTGAGAATCGAGAGGGAGAGCAGGATTAATGAAGCTGCCGGAGTAGAATCAGAAGGCTTAAATGAGATAAATAGTGAGAAATTATTGCCAGAGAAGAAAGGAGTAGTGAGAGATAAGGACACTGTTGTACAAGGGGCAAGGCATATTTTAAAAATTAAAATGAGAAAATCCGGAAAAATAAGGTACAATGTTTAAACAAAATGGAGTCTGGATTGAGTGGCATGTCTGTGAATGTACAAATCATTCCAAACAGAATTGAAGCATTAGAAACATTAATGGCTATTTGGAGGGACACAATACATTAGTTACAACAGACGCATGGCTTAGGTTTCAACAGGACTGGAAACTTACTATTACAAAAGCAAAATTACTGCCACTACTTTCCAGTTCTGATGAAAGGTAATCGAGCTGAAACATTAACTCTGTTTCTCTCTCCATAGATGCTGCCTGACCGGCTGAATATTTCCAGCATTTTCTCTTTCTATTATATTGGAAACTTATTATTCTTGGTTATATCATTTTCAAGAGACATAAAATGGAATGGGTGGCAATATTAATAAAGGAGTCTATCATAGCATTAGAAAGTAAGGATGTTCCAGGGGCTTATATTAAGAATCTAAATGCATAGAGTTAAGGAATAAAATGAAAATTGTAAAATTCTCGGTGTGCAATGCAGACCATCAAAGAGTGGAGATAAGATAGGGAATTAGATCTGCAGACAGTTCAGAGTGATGTGAAAACAAAGGGCAATAATATTGGGTGATTTTAACTATCCTGAGATAAACTTGGATAAAATGCTAGTGATGAAAGTGGGGAATGATTGTTAGAATGCAAGTAAGACTGCTTCCTAGGTCAGTACGTTTCTAATTAAATACATGAAGAAGCAGTGTTTGATTTAGTTCTGGGAAAGGAAGTGGGGTAAATATCTGATGTCAGATTATGAGAACAATTGGAAAATAGAGACATAGTTATATTCAATGTAAGATTAGAAAAGGATAATGAACAGTCAAAGATAAGGGTCCTAAATTGGTAAAAGGCAAAGTTCAGTGACAATAGAAAGGATATGGTGCAAATTAACTGGTCAGAAAAGTTACCAAACAGGATGTCAGATCAGCAGTGGGATTCTTATAATATGAGATGCAAAGAGTACAAAATAAATATATTTCTACAAGATAAAATGGGTGTGCAAAGAATAGAGTTATGTGGAGAAAGATGGAAATTAAAGCTAAGCTGAAACAAAGGAGGCATATGATAAAACTAGGACTAAAGAAAATCATGAGGAATATAGAAAATGGAGGTAAAAAGGGGGAAAATAGGCTAGCAGATAATACAAAAGGGAATAGCAAGTGCTCATAAGCATATTAAATATGGAATTGTAGAAATAACTAAAAAAAGAAATTGGTTCTGGAAAAATGAGCAGAACTCTAGGTGAGAAGCTAGGGAGTAAACACGTGACCCGGCATGTCCAGGTGTTGGTGCTTCATTGATTTGGAGGTCATCAGGGATACTAAAGGGACTGTGTGAGGTGACTGACAACAAAAGAGGTTAACTCTTCTAACACGTCACTCAGAATGGTCAACAGAATTGAGGAGGTTTCTTTGGAAATTAAGGATGTACAAGATGGTGTTTTTGCGACTAAAGTCTTCAGTCCTCAGTTTGGTTCTAGTTCTTTTAGTTGTTCTTGTAGTAGAAGGTGTAGGAGTTCTTTGTCTGTTATATGTAGAAGGGTGTCTCTGTAAAATCTCCCACACAGAGAAAGGTTATAGAAGTTAACATTGCACACTGGCCAGATACAGACAGAAGTCACTGTATTTTATTAAAGGGATAAGTGAATAAATATCTGAAGAGAAAGATACTTGGTGATGAGAAACAATAGGACAGTCGATTAGTTTGTATTGACGAGCAAAGAGCCAGCACAGATATGATAGGCCAAATAGCCTGCTCTTATACCATAGTCTTCTATGATTCTGTTGATTAATTAAGTGCACTCACTATCTTTTATTCAGCCAGAATAAAGTTAGCTTTTTTCAGTGTGTTAAATATAGCACATAGTGAACATTTTAAATTATCTCAAATTATTTCATTGGGAAATGTCAAAACTACCCAAGAATAACTGTGACCAACCAATAAGTGGCTTTAACTGAATTGATTAAAGTGATTGTGTGAAGCAGGCTCAGTGCAAACTCTGAAGCAGCTATTAAATGCCAGCATTCTTCAGAATGATTTCACTCAGCCAGGTCATCCTCCTGGTAAAAGGCATTATTTGCCTTTCATTTTAAACAGGCAGAAACAAAGGAAATCTGATGTTTGATGTTCATTTACATTAATTTGAACTCAGAAGGAGGTATACAGATTAACTATGCAAAAAACCAATGGTTTTAGATATCAATGAACAACATGTTACCTAACTCCAAGCATACGTATTAATGAAATAATAAAAATAATCTATTTGTGGGTAGTTTTCTCCCTTCCTGGGCTAAGCACCTGTGGCCAATGGACAGGGAGACGACCTGCTCCCTTTGAACCAACTACTAAGAGATGCACAAGTGCATCCAGGGAACAACTCAATTTTTCCTCCCTCCCCGGCTTTGAAGAATCTGTTATGCCTGAGACTGCACCGATTAAAGAATATATTTAACAATTTAGAAATTTAATTGCAATTTCAAAATTCATAGATGAGATTACCAGCTAAAACTGAAACACATGGAATTGAAGGCTCCTTCATGGCATGGATCAGAAACTGGTTGGAAGATAGGAGGCAGAGACTTGGGATACAAGGATTATTTTTGAATTGGCAAATAAATGACGTCCCCAGAAAGTAATGCTGGAACTCCAGCTTTTTATTCAATATATAAATTATCTATATTTAAGAATGCAAATTTTCAGATTATACCAAGATAGGAAATTTAGTGAACTTTGCAAAAAATGCAGAAAATTGCAAAAGGACCTGTTAGAATTCCTTGAGGTGGTTTCAGAGCTTGTGTATAAATCTATACTCCAACAAGGCTTTCAATACAGTTCAGCACATAAAAAGTACAGAATTGGTGGACAGTTACTGAAGTGAACAATTTTATTTAGACCATAAAAGTATTCTACAACCAGCTCTATTTCAGTGAGCGAGTGGTCGATTTATGGGACAAATGCAAATTGGTGATATTTCTTTCAGAACATAATATTTTGGGATACCATATATGAGTAATTTGAGACATGACATATGTAGTGTAGCATGCTTGGGAGTAACAGGTGACTTTGGAACTATGGTTCCCAAATCTCTCCACCGCTGGGGTTTTCCTTACTTCATGTATGGGTCTGTTGTAGACTAACAGAGATTGATTGCTATCATTAGTCAACAACTCCATTATTGTTGTATCATGCAACTACCAGGATGGTAGATGGTGAACTAGATGGATTTTGGTCTTTTTTTCATCTAGCAATTTCTATGTTCCTATACACACAGACTGATAATAAGGAGGCTGTATCCACCATTATTTAGATCCAGTGCATGAACTGTTTGAATCCTGGCACACCAGTGTCTTTTCAGTAATTATAAATCATCAAACCACTAAGTCATTCAGAATGCTCATGCAGAATTTGCCACTTGGTAATAAATCAAACATTTTACCGCCAGGAATGTGATAGTGAAGCCACATCAACTTAAAAAGGAAAGTGGAAGAAACAGGTTATTCCCTGGTTTAATTTACAATCAAACCAGAACAACCCACAGGAATACCTTTATCATCTCCTCCTCTCCGGCTATTTTTCGCTTTGCAATAATGTCACCTTCATCATTACAAGAGATGAAGCAGCTGTTTGAAGCCATCAATGCCAACTTTCCCTGGGAAAAGAAAAGCTAGTGAGTAGAAAATGCTTTATCATCACACAAATATGCGTGCTTTATAAATACTATTGAAATCTTCTCTCTTCTGGACTCTACTGAGTAACTCCTTGAACTCACTTTGCCTCGTTTCCTCTGTTCTTCTTGTCCCTCTCAACCTCACCCTGCATGAAAACGCCTCACACACACATCACAACATCACACATGACCTCACCATCTTGGACAACATGGGGGAGAAAACTTATTTCACACACCCAGTAGTCTTAACTGTATTCTGGAAGGTGTAGTCCATCAATGTGACATACACAGCATGACACATGTGGAGTCCTGGAATTCCAGTGCACTACCTGGCTGAACCTCTTCATTCAAATACAAAGCAAGCTTGGGGAATTAAGCAGAACACAAGTCCCAGACCCCAGATAAAATTGTAGGCCTGTGTAGGGGAAATATATTGGAGGCACTTAGAACATAGATTGAGTAACTATGTTCAAGTTTAGTGTTTTTTTCAAGAATTGTTTAAACATGTGTGTTTTAAATGTTATTTTCAGTTGGGCAGAGTGGACTTAATGGCAAATGAACATGTCCACTAAAGAACTTCCAGTAATTTTTTCAAGCAATTGATTGATTGTATTTCTGGTTGTTGAATGGTACCTTTATCTACCGGTCTATATTTGAGCAGTGCCATTAATTTTTTTTTAAAAATTCGCTTATGGGATCTGGGCGTCACAGGCAAGGCCAGCATTTATTGCCCATCCCTCATTGCCCTCGAGAAGGTGGTGGTAAGCCGCCTTCTTGAACCGTTGCAGTCCGTGTGGTGAAGGTACTCCCACAGTGCTGTTAGGTAGGGAGTTCCAGGATTTTGACCCAGCGACGATGAAGGATCGGCGATATACTTCTAAGTCAGGATGGTGTGTGACTTGGAGGGGGTGGTGTTCCCATGCGCCTGCTGCCCTTGTCCTTCCAGGTGGAAGAGGTCGCGGGTTTGGGAGGTGCTGCCGAAGAAGCCTTGGCGAGTTGCTGCAGTGCATCTTGTAGATGGTACTCACTGCAGCCATGGTATGCCGGTGGTGGAGGGAGTGAATATTTAAGGTGGTGGATGGGGTGTCAATCAAACAGGCTGCTTTGTCCTGAATGGTGTCGAGCTTCTGGAGTGTTGTTGGAGCTGCACTCATCTAGGCAAGTGGAGAGTATTCCATCACACTCCTTACTTGTGCCTTGTAGAGGCTTTGGGGAGTCAGGAGGTGAGACACTCACTGCAGAATACCCAGCCTCTGACCTGCTCTTGTTGACACAGTATTTATGTGGCTGGTCCAGTTCAGTTTCTGATCAATGGTGACCCCCAGGATGTTGATGGTGGAGGATTCCGCGATGGTAATGCTGTTGAATGTCAAGGGAGGTGGTTGGACTCTCGCTTGTTGGAGATAGTCATTGCCTGGCACTTCTGTGGTGCGAATGTTACCTGCCACTTATCAGCCCAAGCCTGAACGTCGTCCAGGTCTTGTTGCATGCGGGCATGGACTGCTTAATTATCTGAGGAGTTGTGAATGGTGCTGAATACTGTGCAGTCATCAGCGAACATCCCCATTTCTGACCTTATGTTGGAGGGAAGGTCATTGATGAAGCAGCTGAAGATGGTTGTTAAATTAACAGATAGTGATTGTTTAAGCCAATCAGAAAAAACGTAATGTATACTTTTGAGGTGACACACCCATTATACACTTTTAAGCTGGGATGCCCTATGCAAGACTTTTAATTATACATCACACAGTGAAGCAGGCAGAGTGATTTTACGATGGAACACACAATCTGCCTGTTCCAATGGTTCAGTCCTAGATTTGCCTTTTAGTTGTTTGAACCTGTGACCCCTTGTCCTCTCACAAATTAATTTAAAATAGTTTTCCCGATTAACCTTTCCATATCATTTACAATCTTATATACCTCTAAGATGATCTTGCAAATGCTTCCCTCTAAGGCTGGAAAGTGCAAGTTTCTCCAGTCTTTTCTTGTAATTTAGACCTCTAAAATAAGGATTAGCATTTTGGCTCTTCTTGGCACTGCCTTCAATGTGTGAATGTTTCCCTTGTGTTTTGGTAACTAGAGCTGGATACAGTACTCAAGGTGCAGTCTGACCTGTGCACGTCACAATTTCATCACAACTTCCTTTGACGTGCAGTTCTGACGAAAGATCATCGACCTGAAATGTTAACTCTGCTTCTCTCTCACAGATGCTGCCTGACCTGCTGAGCATTTCTGTTTTTATTTCAGACTTCCAGCATCCGCAGTATTTTGCTTTTGTTCCTTTGACGTGCATTCTGTGTTGGCCATGTAATTTAGCATTCATAGAATGATACAGCACAGGAGGTCGTCATTCGGTCCATCGTGCCTGTGCCGGCTCTTTGGTAGAGCTATCCATTAATCCCACTCCCCTGCTCTTTTCCCAGAGCCCTGTAATTTCTTTCCCTTCAAGTAGTTATCCAATTCTCTTCTGAATGTTACTATTGAATCTGCTTCCATCACCCTTTCAGGCAGTGCATTCCAGATCACAACACCTTGCTGTGTAAATTTTTTTTCCCTCATGTTGCCTCTGGTTCTTTTGCCAATCATCTTAAATCTACGTCCTCTGGTTACCGACCCTTCTGCCACAACAATAACAACTTGAATTTATATAGCGCCTTTAACGATGTAAAACATCCCAAGGTGCTTCACAGGAGCGTTATCAAACAAACTTTGATACCGAGCCACACAAGGAGAAATTAGGGCAGGTGGCTTGGTCAAAGAGGTAGGTTTTAAGGAGCGTCTTAAAGAAGGAAAGAGAGGTAGAGAGGTTTAGGGAAGGAAGTCCAGAGCTTAGGGCCTCGGCAGCTGAAAGCACAGGCCACCAATGGTGGAGCGATTAAAATCGGGGATGTTCAAGAGGTCAGAATTGGAGGAGCGCAGATATCGCAGAGGGTTGTGGGGCTGGAGGAAGTTACAGAGAAGGGGAAGAGCGAGGCCATGGCAGGATTTGAAAACAAGGATCATAATTTTAAAATCGACGTGTTCCTTAACCGAGAGCCAATGAGGTCAGCAAGCACAGGGTTGATGGGTGAACGGAACTTGGCGCGAGTTAGGATACAGGCAGCAGAGTTTTGGATGAGCTTAAATTTATGGACGGTGGAAGATGGGAGGCCGGCCAGGAGTGCGTGGAATAGTCAAGTCTAGAGGTAACAAAGGCATAGATGGGGGTTTCAGCAGCAGATGAGCTGAGGCAGTGGGGGAGTCAGGCGATTTTATCAGGTGGAAATAGGCGGTCTTAATGATGGTGCAGATATGTGGTCGGAAGCTCAACTTGGGGTGAAATACGACACCGAGGTTGCAAACAGTCTGGTTCAGCCTCAAACAGTTGCCAGGGAGAGATGGAGTCGGCAGCTAGGGAACGGAGTTTGTGGCAGGGACCGAAGACAATGGCTTTGGTCTTCTCAATATTTAGTTGGAGGAAATTTCTGCTTGTCCAGTACTGGATCTCGGACAAGCAGTCTCGAAACAGTTTCTCCATATTTACTCTATCAAAAGCGTTCATGATTTTGAACACCTCTATCAAATCTCCTCTTAACCTTCTCTGGTCTAAGGAGAACAATCCCAGCTTCTCCAGTCTCTCGACATAACTGAAGTCCCTTATCCCTGGTACCATTCTAGTAAATCTCTTCTGCACCCTCGCTAGGAAGGATGTCAGGGCTTTAAAGTGTGGTGCCCAGAATTGAACACAATACTCCAGCTGAGGCCTAACCAGTATTTTGTATTGGCTTTGTTGATTGTTGCTGTGTATTTGGAATAAGGAAAGGAAGAATGCAGTATATAATTGGTTATGTGACAGTACTGACTAAATAAAATTAGTAAGGAGAAGCAACTTACATCCTGAAAAACTGGCTCCCACTGTTCTCTTGATCCAATTGCATCTGATCGTCCAGTAACAACTCCATCAGAATTTATTCCTATATATTTGCCATAGCCAGACTTCAGCGCTATTCTATAGGAAATAACCAAAAATAGTGAAAATATATTCTGCAATATTAATGCACAAGAAAGTTTTAAATATACAGTAATTTGATTTACATAGTTATTACAAAAGTGTATTTTACATAAATCTATGTTACTCAGCGTGATATTGACAAGTTACAAACTGTAGAATTGTCTGATTACCATCTGCCAAATTGGTTTATTAAATATTGCAGTTCTGCATATTTGTCTTGCTTTTAATGCACTATATTAGATAGTAAAAACATCAAATACCTTTATAACTGAGCAACATAACACATTAATGTCTCCTTCTTACTGAAATTACAAATCTGATAATTGACAATGGGGCTGTTGGGATTTTTGATTCAAAACTGTATCTATGCAAAATACACACACACTGCAGAGCAACTATATGAGGGATTTATAAAACAACGTGAACAAAAGGACTGAATGCTGATAACTAGCAGCCTTATCAGGTTGTTGAGACCATCTGTCATCAAATTTTGTCTGACGACCCTCATGTGAAGCACCTTGGGATGTTTTACTATATTAAAGGCGTTATATAAATGCAAGTTGGTGCTGCATAGCCTGCAGTAGCAGTAAATGAGGCAAATATGATCTTGAATTCTACGGTATCTGGAATAGAATGCAAATCACGTGATTTTGAGCTGGTACATTGCATTGGTTCATTCCCAACTGGAGTACTGCGTGCAGTTTTGATCGCCATATTACAGGAAGGCTATCATTTCACTGGAAAAGGTAGCAACAAAGTGCAGCCTGTCTGATAGATTCATTAGCTATCTAAGCTACAAGGAAAGACTGCAGAATTGAGTTTGTGAGAAGGGGTCTTATTGAGGTGTTCAAGTTCAAGTGCTTCGACAAGTTGAACTCTGAGAAATGTTTACCATGGCCCAGAGAATGACTGGGAGGAGGTGGGGGGCAGCGGATGAAGCTCTGAAGAGGGAAGGTGAATGGACAAATCAGATAGAACTATTTGACACAGAGGGTGGTTAATGTTTGGAATGAACTGCCCAGCAAGATGCTCTAGGCTCATAACCTCAGTAATTATAAAAGTGGAAAATGGGTGGCATTTTTCAAAATACAACAAGTGAGGGATATAGGTAGTGGACAGTGCATTCTGATTCTGCACTCTGGAGCCAGGTAGATGGACCAAAATAATCTTCTCTGGTCCTGTACGTTCCTATCATCGCAATGGCCATCTGTATTTAAAACTCTAAGAATTGTACTAAGGCATCTTTGGGGATCCTACAAAAATTTACTTTAATAAATAATTTAAATAAAATCATACAAATTCCCTATAATTCATTCTTAAAGCGCTGTAAAATTGAATGCAAAGCAAGTGTAAATAGTTCATTCAAATACATACTGTATTAGTATGCATTGCACATATACATACACACACATTAGTCTACATTTTTGGACGTGTAATAAATTTCTGTTTGTGAGTATGAGCACAAACTGTAATCCTATGTTGCCCTGCAATTATACACATCTTTCACGTTTGCTGAATAGGAGAGAAGTACTCAACTGCTGACTGACTAAGTCTACGCAGTCTCTTCAATGTCAGTGGGCATGATTTATGAATTTCTGAAATGGTATCATCAAAGAGCAGGTACCTCAGGTTCACTCTGACCTTGATTATCTGGCTCGTATTAGCTGATTATGCACAAACATTTTGGGGGGGGGGGCCCAAAGTCGAGATCCGGTCAGGAGAGCAGAAGGAGTCAGTTACATTACATCCACTTTGGATTTGATTTAACATTGCTGCTGCTGCTATTTTTTTCCTAGGGTCTCTGGACAAGGTTGCACGAGAACAAACAGGAAGATAGATTTATATCAATGTCCAAGTCAATGGGAAAGTAACTCCTTAGGATGGACATGAAAGCAGTGAACAAACACTAGATCATAATGTGTAACCCACAGAAAATATCAGGAAATAGAAATTTTTAAACAAGAATAAAGTGTAACATCTTTCATGATTAAAAAATAGTGGCACCATTGAGCTTAAATCAGACTTTAGCAAATCCGAAAGCAAGTTCCTGACATCACATTTTGGGTTTATTTCAATTCTTTTTTAAAAGGAACTTTTGTTAGCATCATTTTTGTTGGTAAAACAGATTCAGGAAATTAGTCTATCACAATGAAACGTCACTGCACCTACTATCAGTGAGTGATTTTGTATATATGGTCAACCATTTCAGCAAATGGATTGGTTGAACTAATACCATTTATTACGGTAGATTAATGAATTAGTCTTCATTCCATTGCAGTTTAATTTTATGGAACTCCTGATTATCTGTCAATTTCCAGTATCTGCTGGGGTTCCCTCCATTATGGGGTAAATGAGATGCATATTCTTCCTCCCCTTAAAACAAAAAAAATATATCTTTTATTTCTCACCTGGTTTCAGATAATTTAATAGCTGTTAACTGCTCTGGAGGATCAGGGATTTCATTATCTGCTGCGGAAGAAAAAATATATATAAAAGGAAGATAACATCTTACAATGAGAAAGACAACTGTTCATTATCGCCATGCAGCAAATGATACTGAAAGCTGTGGCACTATAACTACCTCTAAAGTTTGCTCTTTCCATAAAGAATGAATAAACAAACTCACATTTATATAGCACCTTTCACGTCCTCAAAATATCCCAAAGCGCTTTACGGCAAATTGATTACTTTTAAAGTGTAGTACTGTTGTTATGTATGCAAATGCAGCAGCTAATTTGTGCACAAACAGCAATCAGATAAATGACAAGTTAATCCGATTTTGGTGGTGTTGGTTGAGGGATGAATGTTGGCCAGGGCACCAGGAGAACTCCCCTGCTCGTTTTTGATTAGCACCATGGGATCTTTTACATCCACCAGAAGAGGCAAACTTGGTTTAATGTCTTATCTGAAAGACAGCATTTCCAACTATACAGCATTCCCTCAGTACTGCAGGGAAGTCTGTCTAAATTATGCGCTCCTGGAGAGCAGCTTGAATCCACAACTTTGAGAGAGTGCTACCATTGAACCAAGCTAATACATACTGAATAGTTACAGTTTAAAAGCACTGATCAATATATCCTGCAACTTATTTGAGAATTTTTTCCAACAGACACTCAGAACTAACTAAAACGTGTTTTAAATACAAATCTCCTGTACATAAGGTATCACGGAGTGTAGAAGATGGGCTTGATATTCCTCGCTCCACTGAGTTCCCAATTTCAGTCCAACACAGCTGAGAAGTGGCAAGCAAAGGTTGTGTGTGTTTCTGGAGACATAGAAACATAGAAGATAGGAGCAGGAGCAGGCCATTCAGCCCCTCGAGCCTGCTCCGCCATTCGATGCGATCATGGCTGATCATCCAAATTCAGTACCCTGTCCCTGCCTTCTCCCCATATCCCTTGATCCCTTTAGCTTTAAGAAATATATCTAACTCCTTCTTGAATATATTTAATGAATTGGCCTCTACTGCCTTCTGTGGTAGAGAATTCCACAGGTTCACCACTCTCTGGGTGAAGAAATTCCTCCTCATCTCAGTCCTAAATGGCTTACCCCTTATCCTTAGACTGTGACCCCTGGTTCTGGACTCCCCGGCCATCGGGAACATCCTTCCTGCATCTAGTCTGTCTAGTCCTGTTAGAATTTTATAAGTTTCAATGAGATCCCCTCTCATTCTTCTAAACTCTAGCGAGTATAAGCCCAATCGACCCAATCTCTCTTCATACGTCATTCCTGCCATCCCAGGTATCAGCCTGGTGAATCTTCGCTGCACTCCCTCCATGGCAAGAACATCGTTCCTCAGATAAGGCGACCAAAACTGCACACAATACTCAAGATGTGGTCTCACCAAGGCCTGTACAACTGCAGCAAGACATCCTTGTTCCTGTACTCGAACCCTTTCGCTACGAAGGCCAACATACCATTTGCCTTCTTAACCGCCTGCTGCACCTGCATGCAGTCTGTTTTGAACCTTCTGACTACCAATTCAAAGCAGCACGGATGGAAGTTTGGGTGCAGGTTTCCCAATTTGTTTGCCACATACAGTGCACATTCCAGAAAAACGAAGAGGCGAAAGGGTAGATTTTCAACTTCCCGCTCGGGTATAAATCCGACATTGCGGATTGGCCGTGCGACATTGAAATCAGCGGAAATGAAAACTGAACGGTCGATCCACAGCACTGGTTATTACCCAGGTGGCAAGTCTACTACAACTTCAACAACTTGTATTTAAATAGCACCTTCAACGTAGTAAATCATCCCAAGGCGTTTCACAGGAGTGTTATCAAACAAAATTTGACGCTGAGCCACATAAGGAGAAATTAGGGCAGATCACCAAAAGCTTGGTCAAAGAGGTAGGTTACAGGGTGTGTCTTAAAGGAGGACAGAGAGCTGGAGAGGAGGAGAGGCTTAGGGAGGGAATTCCAGAGCTTAGGGCCTTGGCAGCTGAATGCACGGCCACCAATGGTTGAGCGATTAAAATCAGGTATGCTCAAGAGGCCAGAATTAGAGGAGCACAGATATCTTGGGGGGTTGTAGGGCTAGAGGAGATTACAGAGATAGGGACGGGCGGGGCCATGGAGGGATTTGAAAACAAGGATGAGAATTTTAAAATCGAGGCGTTGCTTAACCGGGAGCCAATGTAGGTCAGTGAGAACAGGGGTGATGGTCTACCCCTAAATATCTTTCAAAAAGTCAATTACTAAGAGGCTACATAGACAGCAATGTACAAGCCTACCAGTCCAACTACAATTACTTGTGCTCATTCTAACTGGCAGTTTGTATTCTTTAACAAATCAATCTAACTATAGATATTATCAGAAATGCTTTGCTAATATAAAGATTTTGTAGTGACATCAGAGCAATAAAGTGAGAGACTCAGCTAACGAATACACAAGGAACCTGATTTTTTTTTAGCTAATTTCGGAAGTCACAAATTGTATTGAATTTCCCCGTTTCTAAAACCTTAAAATGTTAGTTAGATTTAAGAGCAAAGATTAACCCAGATTAAAACTTTTCAAATTGTGCCAACAAACCTTTGTGTGGTGCTCCAAGAGTAAAAAGACCATTATCGAGAGCGTGGATGTAGGTGCCTGTTCCCATCTCTATTGCCACACTTCCTGTAATTTCTCCAAAATTCCGAACTGCCCACCATCCCCCTAAGATAAAAATATAAGAAAAAGAGACACATTTGAAAAAACTAAATCAGCATCACATGGAAAGAACTTGCATTCACTTAGTGCCTTGCATGACAACCTAAAGTACTTCAGAGGCAATGAATGATTTTAACCTGTAGCCACTTTTGTTATGTAGGCAAATGTAGCAACTCAATTTGTACAAAGCAAGATTTCACAAAAAGCAAATTAACTAAATGCCAGTTAATCTGATATAGTGATGTTGGTTGAGGGAGAAGAACTCCCATGCTCTTCTTCAAGTAGTGCCATGGGATCTTCTATGTCTACCTGAACAAGCAGATGGGGCTTTGGTTTAACAACTCTTCAAAAAGACGACACCTGTGACAATGCAGCACTCCCTCAGTACTGCACTGAAGTGTCAGCCTAGTTTATGCGCTCAAGTCTCTGGAGTGGGATTTTTGAATCCACAACTTTTTGACTCAGAGGTGAGAGTGCTGCATGGTGAATCAAGCTGACACATGATCTTGGGAAAGAACTTACATTGTAAATACTGTAGGAAGCTGTGAGCTTTGGCATTAAAAATTGCAAAATAAACTGAATCGTATTGGCTGCATAACTCAAATGGGCAAACCAGAAATGGTTTATTTTCTGTAACTGACTGTTACCCCATTGGAATCGTGTTCTCTCTACTTTTAAACACACTAAGGTTCATGGTTTGATATGAATGCTGTAAGTCTCAGTCACATCAGTATAACTGGAGGGCTCAGAGAACTACTGTTCACACCAGGGAGCTCCATAAAAGAGAAAGTAGAACAGAGTTCCAGGGCAGATAAAAAAAAGCTGGCAAGAATGAGAAGAGGACAGAATAGGAGAAAGAAAAGGAAAACATGCATAAAGAGGGGGAAGGTGGTTGCAAGGCACATTAGTATTGTTCATTAGCAGGAGCAGGGGCACCAGAAAGCCAAGAACCACAACTGGGTAAACCAACATAAATAGCACCTCAGAGGCCCAAGACCAAACCTATGGTACAAATGAAGTTATTCTATGAATAATTTGTTATTCAACAAATAAATGTGATTTCCACTTCCTAGAAAAGGGATAATTTGCATAGGTAAAGAAAAACAATATGACATTCCCATTCTGGAACAGCTATAAACCTGACAAGAATATTCTATAAACAGCAATCACTTGCATTTACGAACCTCATGAGTTATAAAAGATCACACGGAAAGTCTGATCAGCAGATAAAATGCCTGGCAGGAACTGTGCTGTCGACATAGCGTCCTGTAAATGCCATGTTAGAATCATAGAAATTTACAGCACAGAAGGAGGCCATTCGGTCCATCTTGTCCATGCCGGCCGACAAAGAGCTATCCACCCTAATCCCACTTTCCAGCACTTGGACCGTAGCCTTGTAGGTTATGGCACTTCAAGGGCATATCCAAGTACCTTTTAAATAATCATCTTCTTAGGCAGTCCCTCGGAACCGAGGATGGCTTGCTTCCACATTTAAAAATGAGTTCTCAGGTGACTGATGAGTCCAATGCGGGATCTACAGTCTCTGTCACAGGTGGGGCAGACGGTGGGTGGGGTGCTTGGGTTGACGTGCGCTCCTTGCGCTTGGCTTCCGCTTGCTCCCAGCGAAGAGACTCGAGGTGTTCAGCGCCTTCCCGGATGCTTCTCCTCCACTTTGTGCAGTCTTGGGCCAGGGATTCCCAGGTGTCGGTGGGGATGTTGCACTTTTTCAAGGAGGCTTTGAGGGTGTCCTTGAAGCGTTTCCTCTGCCCACCTGGGGCTCTCTTGCCGTGTCGGAGCTCCGAGTAGAGCG
This sequence comes from Squalus acanthias, assembly GCA_030390025.1. Taxonomy (NCBI): domain Eukaryota; kingdom Metazoa; phylum Chordata; class Chondrichthyes; order Squaliformes; family Squalidae; genus Squalus; species Squalus acanthias. Next base: position 75,964,825 of record CM059426.1, on the reverse strand, counting down.
CTTGTTTTGGGAGTCTCGTATTGGGCATGCGGACGATGTGACCCATCCATCGGAGCTGATCGAGCGTGGTCAAAGCTTCGATGCTGGCCTGAGCGAGAACACTGACATTGGTGCGCCTATCCTGCCAATGGATTTGCAGGATCTTGCGGAGGCAGCGTTGGTGGTACCTCTCCAGTGCTTTGAGGTGCCTGCTGTACATGGTCCATGTCTCTTAGGCATACAGCAGGGCGGGTATCACTGCTGCTCTGTAGACCATGAGCTTGGTGCCGGGTTTGAGGTCCTGGTCTTCAAACACTCTCTTCCTCAGGCGACCGACTTTTTAACTGCGATGAGGGTCTCTGCCTCTACCACCCTTTCAGGCAGAGTTCCAGACCCCCCACCACCCTCTGGGTGAAAAAAATTCTCCTCAAACCCCCTCTAAACTTCCAACCAATTACTTTAAATCTATGCCCCCTGGATATTGACCCTTCTGCTAAGGGAAATAGGTTTGTTAAGAAAATATACAACAACACCACTGTATACAATCCACCTCTTCAAAAAAAAAATCCAAAATATGTTTACACCTCAACTGTTCAAGGTTAACTAACTGTTTTCCTGTTTAGGTTTGTAATGCCTAGTTGAAGGAAACATTTTGGATTAAAAAAATCTAAATTCTAATGTCATTCTCAGAAAATATTTAATTGTAATACACTATTGCATTAGAAAATAATAGTGAAGATCACATTGCAATTTATGGAACAATAATGATAGTTCAGCTTCTGTAATGTACAATTTCTGTGAACAATTTCTAAATTGGTTGACGTTTGTGCTGCTTGAAGTAGACACTGTACTGAAGAACTCCCAACCAAGAGCCCATTCATAGACTGTAGTGTAAAGTTTTCTCATGTTCAAACCCTGTGGCTGGAAGATATACACGGAAAATCCAAAAAAGCAGACATTTTGTTACCAGACTCACTTACCAACAATATCAACCGCCTGATCTTCCTCCTCGTCTCGTTTTCTTTTTCCTTTGTTTTTCTTCTTCTTGCTAAAGAAAAATGGAATGATTGACTGGAGCAGGTAAACCTTTTACAAGAGTTATTTATGACGCCCGACCACACAAGCTTCATTTGTGCAAACGCAAAACTGGCAGCAAATAAGTTCTGGCTTGTAACATACATACAAGCAAGCTGTATTTATTATAATTTATACTGGTAAGCGATTTCCCTATTGTATGAATGGAAACAAACCTCAAAATTGTTGTGGGGGGGGGGGGGGGGGGAGACTTGCAGATTCTGCAGTAAAAGTACTCCCACAAACCACAACAATAAACAAAGAACACGCCCCCAAACTGGCGCTCCATCCAATTACTGTGATAAACATACACACAGACTGTGCAAATCAGAGAATGAACATGATCATTCAGCAGCCCTCTCACCACCTCCCTGTAAATACCAGCCCCACTCTCCAGTGTCAGCCGGAGGCCCCCAGACCAGCCCCCGGGTCAGACTCTCAGATACCGCCCGGGCTGTGCCTCTGCTCCGTTGTTCACAGTTTAAACTCACACCTTTTCACCCCTTTCAGCACCAGCTTCGTGCTCTTCACACAGGCATATTCCGCCATATTGGGAGTGAGCCTCAGTACCCGGCGCAGCGACACCCAGTGGACGGGAGGACCCAGGGATTCAGCGACACCCAGTGTACGGGAGGACCCAGGGATACAGCGACACCCAGTGGACGGGAGGACCCAAGGATACAGCGACACCCAGTGTACGGGAGGACCCAGGGATACAGCGACACCCAGTGGACGGGAGGACCCAAGGATACAGCGACACCCAGTGTACGGGAGGACCCAGGGATACAGCGACACCCAGTGGACGGGAGGACCCAAGGATACAGCGACACCCAGTGTGCGGGAGGACCCAGGGATACAGCGACACCCAGTGGACGGGAGGACCCAAGGATACAGCGACACCCAGTGTGCGGGAGGACCCAGGAATTCAGCGACACCCAGTGTGCGGGAGGACCCAGGAATTCAGCGACACCCAGTGGACGGGAAGACCCAGGGATACAGCGACACCCAGTGGACGGGAGGACCCAAGGATACAGCGACACCCAGTGGACGGGAGGACCCAGGGATACAGCGACACCCAGTGGACGGGAGGACCCAGGGATACAGCGACACCCAGTGGACGGGAGGACCCAGGGATACAGCGACACCCAGTGGACGGGAGGACCCAGGGATACAGCGACACCCAGTGGACGGGAGGACCCAGGGCTACAGCGACACCCAGTGGACGGAAGGACGCACAACGTTCCCGTTTAGAGAGGGAATTTCAGAGCTTAGCGCCTCGGCAGGTTAAGGCCAGGCCACTGCTGGAGCGATTAAATTTGGGGATGCTCAGAGGCCAGAATTGAGGAGCACAGATATCTCGGAAGTCTGCTGGGCTGGAGGAGATTACAGAGTTAGGGAGGGGCGAGGCCATGGAGGGATTTGACAAAGAAAAAAGACTTGCATTTATATAGCGCCTTTCACAACCACCAGATGTCCCAAAGCGCTTTACAGCCAATTAAGTACTTTTTGAAGTGTAATCACTGTTGTAGGAAACAAGGCAACAAATCTGCGCACAGCAAGCTCCCAGAAACAGCAATGTGATAATGACCAGATAATCTGTTTTAGTCATGTTGATTGAGTGATAAATATTGGCCAGGACACCGAGGATAACTCCCCTGCTCTTCTTCAAAATAATGCTATACAATCTTTTACGTCCACCTGAGAGAGCAGACGGGGCCTCAGTTTTAACGTCTCATCCAAAAGATGGCACCTCCAACAGTGCAGCACTCCCTCAGTACTGCACTGAAGTGTCAGCCTAGATTTTTGTGCTCAAGTCTCTGGAGTGGGACCTGAACCCACAACTTTCTGACTCAGAGGCAAGGGTGCTACCAAATGAGCCACAGATGACAGTAGTGAAAACAAGGATGAGAATTTTAAAATTGAGGTGTTGCTTAACCGAGAGCCAATGTAGGTCAGCGAGCACAGGGATGATGGGTGAATGGGACTTGGTGTGAGTTAGGACACGGGTGGCAGAGTTTTGGATGACCTCAAGTTTACGGAGGCTAGAACTGATGCTGTGTTTTTGGATGATGTCACCTAGGGGCTGCATGTAGATGAGAAATAGGAGGGGGCCAAGGATAGATCCTTGGGGGACATCTTGTTCTTACTGTAGGTCCAAACCTCACTGCTGCGCAATGTTGTGCAGAGCGCAGCATATCACAACCATTCTCGAGACCCTGGCTGGTGCGTACTGAAGGGCGCCTCCAGATCTGTCCAGGCACTTGAAGCGCATCTGCAGCATGCCGATATCTTGTTCAATGACACATCTCGTGGTCATATGGCATTATTGTATCGCTCCTGGGTCTCATTCCTCGGGTTCCTGAGAGGTGTCATCAGCCAAGTTTCAAGTGGGTATCCCTTGTCTCCGGGCAGCCAGCCGGGAACTCTGCTTCGAGGTACGAAGAGATCAGGGAGGGTGGACTGCCGCAGGATGAAAGCATCATAGCAGCTGCCCGGGAATCTTGCACACACCTGTGTAAATATCTTTTTGTGGTTGCACACCAGCTGCACATTGATGGAGTGGAAACCCTTGTGGTTAACAGATACTCATAGGTGATCTATGGGTGCCTTAATTGCCACGTGTGTGCCGTCGATGACACCCTGCATCTGTGGGAAGCCAGCCAGAGCCGCAAAGCTGAGCACCCGCTCATTCTGACTGGCGTCATCGCAGGTGAAGTTCAAATAATTGCCGGCCCTGGCAAACAAGCAATCAGTCATCTGTCTTATGCATCTGTGGGCTGCCGACTGCGAGATCCTGCAAACGTCTCCGGCAGAACCCTGGAAGGATCCAGAGGCAAAAAAAGTTGAGGGCGGTGGTGACTTTGACAACCAATGTAAAGCGTGGCCACCAGGTCCAGCAGGGAGCAGATCTTGTTCCAGCAGGCTGCAAATGTCTGCCACCACCTGATGCTGAGCCACCTCAGACACTGGTGTTCTGACATGTCAAGGAAGCTTATGCTCTGCATGTACACCCTATTTGCTGGGTATGGCCTCCTGTGAGCTGCACCTCTCTGCTGATCCCTTCTCTCCTGTGGAGCTACAGGTCTGTGAGCAGCAGGCTGTTGCTGGTACAGCTCCTGCTGCTCCTGCTGCTGCTGTTGGTCATCTTGGTCCTCATCTGAGGTCCAAAGTAACACATCGTAAGCGTCACCCATGCAAATCTTATAGATCAGAGCTCCAAAGTGCAGATCAGACCTCCGAACCTCCAAAGTGTAGATGACACCTCCAAAGTGTGTAAAGTAACCTCTCAGCACAAGTACTGTGAACAAACCCTTTCACACAAGCAGGTAAGAAAGCAGCTGTGAGTACTCAGTACTTATTGGCATATTTCCCAGACATGGCTTCAGCCCCCTCAATTGCCAGTGTCTTCTCGCCTCACTTTCACTGGTGAGTTCCAGGAATCCCGGGAAACCCATGGAGCCAAAGTTAAACTTCAAAATCCATGTTAATATCGCTGTAATTGACCGATTACCACATTGAAATCGACAACCCGCTTCTCCTGAGGGGGTTGCGCGCATGCAACTAAATGCACTGGAGTGAAGCAGGTTGAAGCCGACTTCCTGACACGCTCGTATTTTTCCTGGATTTCATTCCCCACCCGCACCCAAACCCACGCTCTCACCCTCATTAAAATTACCCCCATGTAACTCTATGTAGTCCCACAAGAGCTGTGAAGAGACACCTGGCCCATTCATAACATGCAAACTGGGGTATGTACCAAAGAACAACAGAACTACTGGCACCTACACACTTTTATCATAGAAACATAGAAAAATAGGAGTAGGCCATTCGGCCCTTCGAGCCTGCTCCGCCATTCAGTATGATCATGGCTGATCCTCTATCTCAATACCATATTCCCGCTCTCTCCCCATACCCCTTGATTCCTTTTGTGTCTAGAAATCTATCTATCTCCTTCTTAAATATATTCAGTGACTTGGCCTCCACAGCCTTCTGTGGTAGAGAATTCCACAGGTTCACCACCCTCTGAGTGAAGAAATTTCTCCTTCTCTCAGTCCTAAATGTCCTACCCCGTGTCCTGAGACTGTGACCCCTCGTTCTAGACCCCCCAGCCAGGGGAAACATCCTCCCTGCATCCAGTCTGTTTAGCCCTGTCAGAATTTTATACGTTTCACCATGCTACTTAAGGAAGTGATAGGGAAGTTCAGGGATCCTTATACAGCCAACCTTAGTTAGATAACTGTTTTTCTTATTAATTGCTGGCTTTGTCATGATAGGGCCTAATTAGATAGAGCTGGAACCCCAAATAACATCTGCAGAACATCAACAATGAAACACCGTACTAGATATCTGTAACAGCTCGTAGTGGTAACAAGCTGCTTTTCCACAGGCGCACCAAGATAATGAGGGGATGGGGACAACAAGGGTCACAAAGATACATTAGTCAATTAACTGTCATACACGTAATGAAGTGCAAAGGAACAGGGTAAATATCGCATCTAACACCAAAAGAATTGAAAGGCAAGGATAGGCTCTCCAGCAATAAATAGAGACCCTTGCATTTATATAGCATTTTATCACATTAAAACATGTCAAAGCTGTTCTCAATTAATTACTTTAGAAGTCTAACGATTTGTTATGTAGGTAAATGTGAGAGCACTGCAATCAAAATAAGAGATAAAATCAAAAAGATAATTCTAGTAATAAAATAGTTTTGATTGTACCATGTTGTAGACACACTAACAAAAAAAACCTCAACATGGATGTACAATTACTTTTGTAGGTAGTGACAGTTACAAAATTAGGAAAGTAATAGACAACATCAATATTGAGGCTTTAATCTTGAAATCATAATTCATCCCCAGAGCAATCTCTGTATCATGCAAAACTTTAGGCATGTAAATAAACATGGTGGTTCCTCTGCTTTATCCTCTTTTATCTATTTTTTCCTTAAAAGATAACAATGGTCTTAAATAACTGACAAAGGCAGGTTTCAGCTTTCGCAAGGCAAACAACAGGTACCAACAGCTCCCCACCGGTGGCATGGTGGGCTACATAACTCACCTTGTGTTAGTGCATTGTTCCTCTGCAATCTAATCATGGTAGGTGCTGACATATGTCAGCGTATTCTCGTATCTAGTCTCCAGGAAATGGCTTTCATCAGCTGTTGCCCCAAGACTCAGAATTTCTGCATCAGCTATACAATGGATATCTGCCTTCAGTGTGGTGGGAGGACTTACACAGCGTAGCTGGTGATATATCAGCCACCTTGACACTGAAGTCCAATAATAAAAATGAAAGAACTTGCATTTATAAAGCATCTTATCACGCCTCAGAACATCCCAAAGCACTTCACATCCAATGAATTATTTTTGAAATGCAGTCATTGTTGTTATATAGGCAAACATAAAAGGAATGTTATTCATACCACATAATAGACTAATACCATATAATAGACTAATACCATATAATTGACGAATGAATAAGGTCAGAGCATGCAGAGTCAGGGGACAAGTAGCAGAATGGATAACTGGCTGGCTGAAAGACAGAAAGCAGAGTCAGGGGTAAATGGTAGCTATTCAGAATGGCAGAAGGTGGGTAGTGGTGTTCCACAAGGATCAGTGCTGGGACCACTGTTGTTCACAATTTATATTAACGATTTAGACTTTGGAATCAAAAACACAATTTCTAAATTTGCGAACAACACCAAATTGGGGGGATAGTCAATACTGAGGAGGACTGCAACAAGTTACATGAAGACATTAATAAACTCGCAGAATGGGCATATAATTGGCAAATGAATTTCAACATAGATAAGTGTGAGGTATTCCATTTTGGTAAGAAAAATAAGGAATTCATATGTTACTTAGAAAATAAGAATCTAAATGGGATAGAGGAGCAAAGGGATCTCGGAGTACAAATACACAAATTGCTAAATGTAGCGACACAGGTTAACAAAGTCATAAAAAAAGCAAACCAAGCACTAGGGTTTATTTCTAGAGGGAGAGAATTGAAAAATAGTGAAGTTATGCTAAACTTGTATTGAACCTTGGTTAGACCACACTTGGGGGGAGAAATTCAGTATCGCCCCATTTGGGGCGCAATTATCGGCCGGGCGCAAAGATTAGCGCCTGGCGCTAATTATCGCCACCGACTGCAAACTTGACTTTTATCGCCCCTGGAGGTGATTGGAGCGCTAAATCAGGCGCTTCACACCTGTCTTAAGGCGCAAAGGCCGAGGAGCGAGGCGCTACCTCAGAGCGCTGGCGAAGCTCATGTGATGTCAGTCAGCAACGGAACACACACACAATGGCACGGGCCAGTTCTTAAAGGGGATGGTTGATCTTGCTTTCCATCCACATCCTGCTCATTGCAGCCTTGAATCTCGGCCTGGAGAGACCTGCATATCAAATCTGCTGGAAAGAACAATGGAGAGTACCAGGGAAAGAGCTCAGAGTGCAGCCCCCACAGTCTCTTCTAAATCGATACAAGGAATGGCAAATCAAAATGAACCTGCAAAGTGCTGCTCAGTACCCAAAACTCCTTCACACAGTGTTGAATCTCTCAGATGACTCTCTCCCTCTCTCTCAGAATGCGTGTTTCAAAAATGGCACCAACAATAAAAGGCAGGAAGCGGTCACCTTTAAATAGCGCTCCCCCAGTCCCTTCATGACTGCAAAATGCTCCCCTCAACATGTCGTTGCTAGCGTCAGGCGGTAAGGCAGGGGGCGCCACTCAATATCCGCTCCGGGGCGATACCGGGGCGTTGCGCACTCGACTGACGTCACGATCTGCCGGCGTAGGAGATCGCGGCGGTAGTGTTTAGCGCCGCCGCAAAGTGTCTAGTTAATTTCGCGAGCGGCGCAAACATTGCCGCGCCTGGGCGCTAGATGATTTGCGCCCCATTAGCGCCCTCTTAAGGTGCTAACGGGAGGCGCAACCAACTGAATTTTTCCCCCTTGGAGTACTGCGTACAATTCTGGTCGCCATATTATAAAAAGGATACAGAGGCACTGGAGAGGGTGCAGAAAAGATTTACAAGGATGATACCAGAAATGTGAGAGGATGAACAGGCTGGGTCTCTTTTCTCCTTAAATGCATCTATACTATTCACCTCAACTACTCCCTATGGTAGCGAGTTCCACATTCTCAGCTCTCTCTGGGTAAAGAAGTTTCTTCTGAATTCCCTATTTGATTTCTTGGTGACTATCTTATATTGATGGCGTCTAGTTATGCTCTTCCCCACAAGGCGAAACACTTTTTTACCACGGAAACTTTACCATGGAGTCAGGTTGGGTGTGTGCGGGCCGCATAGCGGGTTGGTAACACAATGTTCTGCTCAGCGCGTTCTTCAGGGCGACTTTCACTTAATGGCCCCACTTAAAGCAGTCATGCGCATTTCCCGGCCCAATTAAATGGAGCAGGTCTGATGACATCATCAATGACTCGTTTCCAGCGGCAATATTTAAAGCAGCCTTGCACTCAACTCATTTGAAGGTTGCTAGAGGAGGGTGGAAACTGAATTTCAAAGGGCTGAGTAAACCAGCAATGATGGATAGTCAAAGGCAGAGGGCTGCACCATGGTTTTCAGACGTATCCCTGCATACTCTGGTGCAGGCAGTCAGAGCACGCAGGGAGGTCCTCTTCCCTGCTGATAGGTGAAGGAGACCTCCAAAACAGATCAAAAAAGCCTGGCTTGATATAGCCGAGGAGGTCAGCAGCAGGGATGTGGTGAGGAGGACCTGGATACAGTACAGGAAATGCTTCAATGATCTCATGAGGTCAGGAAAGGTGAGTGCAATGCCACACTCACCTTCATCCTGATGGGCCTGTCAACACATCCCCATCACTGTGCCTTCCCAAGCCTACTCCTGCACATCATTCCTCACACCAACCTACCTTGCAAGTGCACCCATCCCTCTCTGTCTATGTACCTATTCACATTCCCCATCTGACTAACCACCACTGCCACTCACCCTCATCCTAATGCAATCATAGCAAGTAACACCACAGAAGCAGGCCATTTGGTAATGTCACCCCACTCCCTCATAGTCACCCTCTACAGATGTAGCCCATCCATTCCTGACACTCATTCCATCTCTCTCACTCAAACTTCTCTCCTTGCAGGAGAAAAGAGCCCAGAACACACGGGACAGACAGAGAACTGGAGGTGGCCCTCCAGCCTTCACCCAACTAACACCAACAGAGGAGGGGGCTCTGGAGATCTCGGGAGTTGGTGAGATGCTGGTGGTGGGAGACAAAGAGAGGGAGACATTCCAGCAACCTGGTGACAGAATCACATCTCATAGAGCCACATGGCATACAGCAGTCACTCATATAGTGACTGATTACATAGGATTACATAGGATATACGGCACAGAAACAGGCATTCGGCCCAACCAGTCCATGCCGGCGTTTATGCTCCACTCGAGCCTTCTCCCGTCTTTCCTCATCTAGCCTCCCTTTAAATGCCTCTATACTACTTGCCTCAGCTACTCCCTGTGGTAGCGAGTTCCACTTCTCACCACCCTCTGGGTAAAGAAGTTTCTTCTGAATTCCCTATTTGATTTCTTGGTGGCTATCTTATATTGATGGCCTCTAGTTTTGCTCTTCCCCATAAGTGGAAACACTCTGTATCTACTCTATCAAAACCTTTCATAATTTTAAAGACCTCTATTAGGTCACCTAATCAGTCACTATATTTCAAGATAAATTCAGCCCTTTGAAGAGCAAAACTAGAGGCCATCAATATAAGATAGTCACCAAGAAATCAAATAGGGAATTCAGAAGAAACTTCTTTACCCAAAGAGTGGTGAGAATGTGGAACTCGCTACCACAGGGAGTAGTTGAGGCGAATATTATAGATGCATTTAAGGGGAAGCTAGACAAGCATCTGAGGGAGAAGGGAATAGAGGGTTATGCTAATAGAGTTAGATGAGGAAGGATGGGAGGAGGCTTGAGTGGAGGATAAACGTCGACATGGACTGGTTGGGCCAAATGGCCTGTTTCTGTGCTGTACATTCTATGTAATTCTTTGTAATTCTATGTTAAATGCCAGCTGATTTGCAGCCTTCCAGCTCTATGGTATCTGAGGAAAAGGGTTACCTCCAATTCTGTGCGCTTTCATTTTTGCTGATAATCTCTTGTGTGGAACCTTATCAAATGCCTTCTGGAAGTCCATATAGATAACATCCATATGCACCATGCTAGTGGCCTCTCAAAAGAATTCAACTAGATTAGTCAGACATGACCTACCCTTCACAAATCCATGTTGGCTTTCTTTGAGCAGCTCATACTTGTCCAGGTACTTTGTTGCTCTGTGCCTGATGATACATTCCAGCAATATCTGCACAACTGATGTTAAACTGACTGGTCTCACTTTCTATATTTGCAAAACAGCTGCACAATGTACAACATGACATATGATCCTACTTAAGTCCCAAAGTATAGTGGAAGCATAATCAGAAAAAAGCTTTCTCTCATGAACACTCTGATTAGTGCCATTAGTACCATGGGCACCCACTTAAATTTACTGTCCCTGCCAAGTTTGCAAGGCTGAGTAATTACTTGGAAACAATGTAGATGGTGAGCTTAGCCCACTTCAGAGACACTATATGGACTATACTCTAATGCAGATAAGTAGTCATCTAGCACAGGCAGGAAAAAGACTGGATGAAGCAGCTTCCTTTCAAAGTAGCTGCACAATTTCCTATTCCAGCCAGGCTCCTCAAAGGATTGATGAAATACCAGAGAGAAGACAGGCACTGGCAGTCACTGCATTGTTGGACATTGTTGAAAGTACATCTCATGATTCTGCATCCAGTGATTTAGGGATACCACCATCCCAAAAAGGCTCCAACATCCAATAGCAACCTGCCACCACAGTTGCTCTTCCCAAACAGGGAGCAGTTAGATACAGGCTTAGGTTACATCGTGCCCTACATATTCCTCAGAATAACATAATCCGGTCTATTCCTTTCTGCTTACTTTGTGGGCCTCCAAGATTTCTGATGTGTATGCTGCAACAATCCAAAAGAGCCACTGATGTCTTCAGTTGTTCTGATGTTCACTTCGATTTCCCCTTCTAATGGATAGAAAGCTCAACCGCACTCTGGAACACCGGCCTCAAAAGGCAAGTCAGTGATTCATGATACTGTTCTCTAGGACAAATATCTCTCCTCCCCCATTCACCTCCAGTAGCTTGTATCCATTCAGCGTAAATACACTTACCGTCTGCCATTAATTAGGCAATGCAGTATGGAGTCCACCTCTTTCCATCAAACTGGCCTTCTATATGTGCAGGACACTCCACTGGTTTTACCCATCTCCTTACCATGACCTATTGAGTCAGACATCAGTTCAGTGCAGCGTTTTCTTCAGACTCTAATGGGTTTGTTGGAGAGCTCTAGATTTGTCAGTCATTGATAGTAACCCAGAGGCTAATGATTGATGACAAACTTTAGTAAATGGAGAAATTATTTAGGATATGTTTTGTGTAATTACATGCCCTGGAAGACGAATGCAACTTCCTGATCCTGCTTCATTTCCCTAACAACCCTCCTGGCTTCACGACTCACTGCATCATAATATACCTTTACAGCTGCTCTTGTTTACTTTGAAGAGGCTTTAAGTACAGCTTTAAAGGCCCTCTATTTTTGCCTAAATAGTTCTCCTTCCCTTTGTAGTTACCATAACATGGCTCGGCTTAGTTGATAAATGGTTAGCAGGCTCTGGTTACAGTTTGTTCAGGACTTCAGCTGCAGAGTAGAGGAAATCTTTGGCAACGTTATCTATCGTAATCACGCAGATCTAGTCCTAGGCTTTGTGGTCAATAAGTACTCTTTTGTTTAGGTGCCATGACTTGATCACTTGTGATGTTGAGGTCATCAATCACTCTGAGAAGACAGTTACCCTTTGTTGTGAGGAAGGCAGCTTGCCCAAGACAAGCTGAAAACTGCACTCTTGGCCCGAGCCTTTTCAGTGATGTCAAACAGGGCCTTTGAACAACTAAATGATAAATTGCTGTGCTATGAGTTGATGATCTTAGAGAGGTATGCGAGATAGTCAAGGGAATGGACAAGGTAAATTCAGAATACCACTTTAAATTAAATTGTAGGAATAGGGCAAGAGGACACAGGTTCAAATTAGTAAAAGGTACATTTAAAACTGATAGGTTGTTCTTCTTTACATAAAGAGTGATCAAAACATGGAATGGACTTCTAGATATAGTGGAAACAAAAACTCTGGAGTCATTTAAGAAACAATTACATCTGCAATGGAGGGATGTTAAAGGCTTTCTGGATGAATGGATTAAGATGGGCTGGTTGGTCTTCCTTCCTTATTAGTAATTACCATGCGTGGTCTTGTGAGAACCTCATTGATGATGCCACACTTCAAAGTGGAAGCAAAGAGCATTGCTGCCCAAAGAACTTGAACCATGTTTGAAGCTCCAGTCCTAATATATTCTTAATTTGCAGCTAATATGGAAAATTTCAAAAAATAGACAGAAGCAAGCACATCAGGAGCTGTTTCCCTTCCCTGGTGAGGTTAGTGTTAAACAGTGTTAAACAGGCACTAGTTACATTATGATTTTGGTCAATTGATTTCGCTGCTTGGAGAAGTTCCTCAAATCAATGATTTTACAATTAATTGACTTAGCCTTGCATTAATATTTTAATGATTTTTCAACAAGATGAATCATTTCACAGCTACTTCTGGTCACATAGATGCCTTCAGAATGACTTTACATTCTGGTTATTGCAAAGTAATCTCTCATGGTTGCTTTAGTTTGTTGATGGGTTGTGTTTTCTTTTGTTTTGCTAAAGCTTTAAGTGAATTTATACAAAGTGTCAATTTCCTAAGGCCCTGTGCTGCCAGAGTGGCCTTGCATGCAGTGGCCTGTGGTTGTAATTTGCTAAGCGCTCGCTTTTATGAGGTGTGATTTGAGACCCAATAATAAATCTGTGCGACCAGCATGTGTGGCCTCATTTAAATATTCAAATCCAATTGTAAATTGCTCTGAATTTCACGTGTTTGATTGAGGCTCCGCCCATAGGATTAGATTTTTTTAAAGAATTCTTTTTTGTTTTTTCATGTGCCCTTTGCTTAATTTTGATCCATACATTGGTTTGTTTTTGCTGAGTAGGTGTCCATTTTGCATTTTGTTCTCCCCCTTAATACTTGTCTTCATTATTCTTGTGTATTGCTGGCTTTGATGCTGCACCTTATGAAGACATGAGGATGGTATTCCTTTGTGGGTTTCAAGCACACTTCAAGGGGATGGTAGCGTAGTGGTAATGTCACTGGGCTAGTAATCCAGTAGGCCTGGACTAATGATCCAGCGTAGCACGTGAGTTCAAATCCCACCACGGCAGCTGGGGAATTTAAATTCAGTTAATTAAATAAATCTGGAATAAAAAGCTAGTATCATGAAACTATCGGATTGTCGTAAAAACCCATCTGGTTCACTAATGTCCTTTAGGGAAGGATATCTGCTGTCCTTACCTGGTCTGGCCTATGGTTGACTCTTAACTGCCCTCTGAAATGGCCTAGCAAGCCACTCAGTTGTCAAGAGGGCAGCTCACCACCACCTTCTCAAGGGCAACTAGGGATGGGCAATAAATGCTGGCATTGCCAGTGATGCCCTGATCCCATAAACAAACAAATAAAAAAAACACTGCATCATTGAGATGAAGAATTGGAAATCAGGCACACCTTATAAAAGCAGATGCAATAACTCCTGAGGTACTTTGGCCATACCCATCACTGCCATAGAGCCATAGATGTTTACAGCACAGAAGGAGATCATTTGGCTCATCATGTTTGTGCTGGCTCTTTATGAGAGTAATCCCACTATTCCACTCTCTCCCCAATGCCCTGTATTTTTCTCTGCTTCAAATGTTTATCCAATTTTCCCTTAAAGGAAGCAATGGTCTCTGCCTTGACCATTTTCTGTGGTGGAGCGGTCCAGTCCATGCTTCAACAACTCTCTGTGTAAAGGAATTTTTCCTAACCTCACTCCAAACTCTCTTAGTGATCATTTTAACTTGACTGCTCATTGCAGACTGCCCAACCAGAGGAAATTGTTTTTCTCCATTCATTCTATCAAAACTCTTCATAATTTTCAAACCCTCTATTAAATCTCTTCTCAGCCTGTGCGCCAGTGAAAATTTCCACAGTAACTCAAGCCTCTCTTCATAACTACAGTTTCCCATCCCTAGCATCATCCTGATGAATCCACACTATATGTTTTTTATGCCTTTAATGTCCTTTCCTTTCTATAATGGGGCACTGAAAATTGAACACAGCACTTTAACTGCAGTCTAATAGATGATACTGTCACTTTTTATGGCTTTATCTATCTGCACTTGCACTTTCAGAGAATTATGTATTTGAACCCCTAGGTCTGTCTGTTCATTCGTACCTTTTGTGTCTTTCTAGTGTAATTCTATTAAGAACATACTCCAATTTCTTGTTTTTCTCCAAAAATGTAATACCTCATACTTATCCACATTAAATTGCATCCCTCACTTGTATATCTATTCTGCTGTGTCTTCCTGAAGTCCTTTACAGTCTTTCTTGCTGTTTACCAAACCTCCTCATTTTGTGTTGTCAGCAAATTTTGGTATTGTGTCCACGGCCATATCATCTATATATAAAGATAACAAAAGTGGACCCAGCAATGGCCCTTGGGTATATGTCTTTAACCCTTTTCCAGCCTAAGCAACACCCATTTACCCTAACTCTTGTTTCCTCTCTGTCAACCAACTTTCTCTCCTCGCTGTTACATTTCCTCTTATACAATACAAATTGAATTTTTCAATCAAGCCTCTTGTGAGATACCTTATCAAACACCCTCTGAAAGTTTATATACACCACATCACTGAATTCCCTTTATCGATCCAATCAGTCACTCCTTCAAAAATCTCTATTAACTTTGTCAAATTTTCGATTATCAAATCCATGCTGGCTGTCCTTGATTAACCCTTGTATTTCTAAATGCTTACTACCTCAGGGCCTGTTTTCCCCCTTTTCTCTTCTGATAGTATTTTCTCAATATTTATTAATCCTGCTCTCCATCTTTTGTATCAAACTTTCCCCATACCCTTGCCGTGTTAATTTAAATTCTCCCCCATTGCTCTATTTACACTCTCCACAAAAATATTGGTGCTGTTTCAGTTCAGGTGAAGGCCGACCCCTCCCTTTTTCCAAAAATTGCTCCAATGCCCCAAGAATGTAAACTTTTCCCTCCTGCATCAGCCCTGGAGTCACACTTTGACCTTTCGAATCTTCCTCTGTTTAACTTATCCAACATGTGGCACAGGAAACAATCTTGAGATTGCCACCTTTTCAATCTAGTGTTTGGCTCCTTAAACTTCCTCTGCAAAACATCAAATGTATTTCTATCTCTGCCACTGGTTCCAGAAGTTTTTCTACCCATTCCATGATGTTGTTCATCTTGGCACCAGGGAGACAACATACCATTTGGGACTCCCGGCCATGGATCCTGCACCTGGACATGTCAGAGGGCCGTGAATTGGGCATAGTGACCAACATAATGGGCCGAAAATTGATCCCGGGACGCGAGAGTACGCACTGCATACTCTCGCGTATTCCCACTCCAATTGCCGGTTTTCTGCATGCCCTGCGCATGCGCTGAAAACCGGCAATTGCTCTTCTGAAAAGGGGGCGGGGCCTGGGTGCATCGCGTGCGCGCTACAGGCTGCGCGCACGCTGTGCACTTCATGCTTTGGACGCGCAGGTAAGTAGGGAAGATTTTGGAAATGTAAAAAGGAGGAGTAAGACCCGCTTTTAAGAAGGTAAGTAGTGAATTAAGTATTTTTTTGCATTTTTTTTTACAGGTATATCTTTTTTATAGACTTTAAAGACAGGTAAGTTTATTTTTATAACTTTTTAAAAGATTTTAAATTTTTTCAAAAATTTAATTTTTTATTTAAAATGGTTAATTTAATTAACTATACTTATTTTATTAATGTGATGGGTTTTTTTTTTATTTAATTGAGGTTTAGCTGTTATTTTGGGGGGGTGTAAGATTCATAGATTTCACAGCCATGCTGTGAGACTTATGAATGGAAGATGGTGTGCTGCCATTGGCTCTAACTGAGTCACGTGATCCCACAGCTCGCACGAATTCACTACGCCGCTGGGATACGCAAGCCCAGCACAGCTGATGTCTGGAACATCAAGTTCGTGCGAGCTGGATCTGAAAAAGCATAAGCGAGGTGAGACATCGCGGGGAAGGCTTACCCCCGCGGGAACAGAGCGAGATCAATTTCTGGGCCATAAGCTTTGCACTGAGCACTAAATCCAAGTATCCTTTGTGAAAGTATAGATGACGCAAAGGAATGCACACAGAGTACAATCTTTGTGAATTTGTCAAAAACTCAAATTTCTTTAAACAGAGTAGAAGGTTTTGCTTGAAAAAATACAATTATTCATCTTCAAGAGACATGCTTACTAGGTCAGTGGGAAACATTAACCAATAACAAAAATCACTTCATATTGGCATTCAAGCAAATTGGATCACTGTAGTAAATCTTTCTGTTTAAAAAAAAATTGGTAACTATTTTATTTTCCCTTCCTTTTCAGAAGGCACTGGGACAGATTTTTCTCTCCCTTTCCACATGATTTTAAGTAGATTTGCGGTGGGGCGGGTGATGGGGGGGAAAGGAAACTTGAACCTGTTCCACCAGGTTCCTGGTACCCACTGCCACTTCCAGGATGTCCCACTGGAAATGATGGTGGGCATTCCATACCGTCACCCAATTATGGCTGGGCGTTTTAAAATGGCTTGCAAATGATGGGAACACATCGTAAGATGTAGTAGTCCTGCCACTTAAATCACAGCAACGCTGGGTGCTAGGAACACTGTCTGTTTGTGGTGCACAGCGCTGCTATGGCATGAGATGGGGAGCATATGAATTTTAAAATTCCCAAGGTAGTGTCATCATTCTGATTAATTGCACTCTCTGACCCCCATGATTTTAAAATTAAATCTGAGCTGTCCCAACGGCATTTGGCCCTGGTACATTACAAAAACCTCTTGAGGCCTCTGCAGCAATTTCCCTGCCCTCCTGAGGTGTGGTCCTCAAAGTAGGTGGGAATCCTGCTGGGAGCTCGCCTAAGATATTGAAATGACCCTGACCCTTGGATATCAGCTGGGGTCAATGGCGGGCTGAATTTCCGCTGACCTTCTGCCTGAAAAGAACATTTTCCCCACAAATTTAGTGCAAGCTAGAATACGGGCAGCAGAGTATCAGCTCCCCTTTTGTCACATCGCCAAGGGTTCTTCTGATCTGCTGCTGAGGTTATGGCACGAGATTGGGACCCTCGTGGAAATTGTGTTTTTCTGTCGTCAGTTTCTGTCGGTTCCTTTGAATTTTACCTTTATTTTCAAATTCTCTTACTTAAGTGCCAGATGGGCTCTGTTGGTGATATTCTTACCTCTGAGTCCAAAGGTTATGGTTCAAACCCCACTCCAGCAGTTGAGCACTTAATCCAGACGGACACTTCAGTGTAGTGCTGAGGGAGTGTTGGACTGTGGGACATGCTGTCTTCTGGGTTGCAGCATTGAACTGTCTGTTCAAGTGGATGTAAAAGATCCTGTGGTACTTTGAAGAACAGCAGGTATTCTCCTCGTTTCCTGGCCAACATCTCAACCAACACCACTGAAAACAGATTATCTGGTCGTTCACCTCATTGCTGTTTGTGAGGCTGCCATGTTTCCCTATAAAACAACAGAGACTGCAGTTTAATAATAAGTAATTGGCTCCGAAGCACTTTGGGATTTCCTCAGGTTGTGAAAGGGCCTATATAAATACAAATGCACTGAATTTCTGCCAGAGTTTTCCCAAACTCCTACTGTAGCTTTGTTGAGAAATTGGTGGAATCCCTGGAGAAATGGTGTAAATGGCTGTTTATGCTGGTTCTCTCAGGCTCTGCTAATTTCCCATCAAAGTTACAGCAGGAGATTGGGAAAATCCCTGAGGAAATTCAGGGCCAAGTTCTTTATTTTCTTTACTCTTGTGTAATGTCCTTTAAGTTTTTTCTTTAAAAAAAAAATGCTGTATGAAGCAAAGCCAAATATGTGTCTGCTTAGAACTTCTTAAAGCACTTAGCAAATGGTGACTTCGAAGGTCGTTTAGCCTCTGTTATCTATTATGTAACTTATTATTTCCTTTTGTATTAGTATGGAAACATTGGACTCTGAAATAGGGAGTGATTCATCCACCCGAGAACATTCTTTTTGATTTTTGCTAATGTTGTGAGGTTGACCAAGATTGGGGCATGAGATTTGAAACAATAATATGTCACCCAGATAATGCGTTGCTAATCATAGACAGGCTGACAGGTGCAGCACCAGATGAAAGCAAGGCTTACTGAAAGAAGAAAAATTAGCAGGTTTTCCACACCCTGAGCAGCTGACCCAAGCAGCATTGGAAAAGTAAGACTGAATCCATGGTGTGTAGCGTGGGTGGTTAATATAATTTGGGGAGTGGAGAGGAGGGGAAGGAAGGAGGGAACAAGGAGTAGAAAGTAGGGAAGGGGAGAGGGAGAGTGGAAAGGGAGAGGATGAGGGGGGACTGGGGACAAGGTGAGGAAAGAGGAGCAGGGGAGTAGAGGGGCAGGGGAGGGGGAAGAGGGAAGGAGAGGGGAGGTGAAGTGGGAAATGTATAGGAGAGAAGGGGAGAAGCAAAGGGAGAGAGGAGGAGGGAGAGAGGAGGAAAGGGAGGAGAGAAGGAAAGGGGAGGAGAGGTGAGAGAGATATGGAAAAGAGTGGGTTAGAGGAGGGAAGGGAAGGGGAAGGGGTAAAAGAGGGAGGGGAATAAGAAGGGGAGGGCTACAGTGACCAATTTTTACAGCAGGTGAGGGGTGCTTTTTATGCCCTTTAATGAGGGGGGGCATGTTGTCTGATTTTTCCTTTTACTGGAGCTTGTTAAAGTTCCGGTGTGTGATTTTTGTTTAGGCAGGTGGGGGAGGAAGAGGTTTCCACCAGTGACCGGGGGGGCTGGCTTCCTTCTTCTGCGTACAGTGGAGGGACTGGTTGTCCATTTCTACCTCATCGGGGGTGGTTCGCCCACCCGTTTCTGCTTCAGTGTGAAGTGGGCGGGGGTTGTCGGGTCCTGATATGTGCTCAGCAAGCGTGGGGGGGGTGGGAAGGATAACTAGAACTGCGTTGTTTCGACCTGGGGAAAGGGTGGCTGTGTTGAAGTTGAACTTCGGCGGCTTTGCCAGTTTTACTGCTCTCTCTCAGGGTTTGCTCTTTGGTTATTGGAATGTACAGTCTTTCTGTTGAAAGTGGGTTCCCGATGTTGGCTTGCATTTTTATGGTTTCTGGTCAGAATGAAGTTGTAGAAAAAACTTCTTTATGCACGTTTCCTCTGTCATTTGTTGGTGGACTTAAGGCCGTTATCTTTTTGTTGGACCATGTTCAGCTGTGGGCCGTCGCACGTGCTTTCACCTCATGCTTACAAATCAATTTTCCATTTCATTTCTTGCTTTTAAATTGATTTTCGACGAGCCTGTAAATCGGACAGGCAGTGGGCAGAGTGCTCACTCGGCCTGCCCGATGATGTCAGCGTGAGGCCCGAACCATATTCATAGTCTGGCCTGATCACAAAAATATCGGCAGCTCGTCAATTGGGCGGGGCCAGGACATCCCGTGGGGCTCCTCTGTGGAGCCGAGGAAGAAGTGGAGCATCAAAGGGGGGAGGAGGAGACAATCCCAAGAGGGAGCTGTGGAAAGGTTTTGTGGGGCCAGGAGGAGCATTCATTGGCAAAGATTTAAAAAAATACGGCGTTGGACCCCGATTTGCATATGATAATCAAGCTTGTTTCTGGTGGGAGCACTGTTCCCGGCCCACTCCAAATTCAAAGTGGGCTGCACGTTGACAGGAAGGGGCCAGTAAGTGCTGTAATTTTCACCCTGCTACCTCCCCACACCCGCCTGAAATTGCTCCAGTGATTTTTATTGGGGCTCTGAGCTGTTGAGTGGGCTGCAGCAAGTAATATCAGATTGGTAGTAGGTGGCTAATGAGTTAACTCACTGAAAACAAGGAAGAATAATAAACTCAGAACACTATCCTCAGGAAATAACACATTGATTTCTGTTTTTGATCTATAATAACAACAGCTTTGTATTTATGCCTGCTACTTAGAGCTCCTTGTATACTTGCGGTCTGTAGTAAGAACAAATTTTGTCTTTCTTTTTGTTTTCACTTCAAATTACAACAAACCAATAAAACTTTCAACACCTCAGAAGATCAAAGTGAGGACAAAAATCATTCCAAACCTCATGTGGGTTAGTGTGATTGCATCAGGACTATGTCATTGCACAGCATCTGCCAGAAGCAGCATTGAATGGTTGTTTGCTTTTGTTTTCAGCTTGCACTTACCAAGATCAGTATTGTCTTCCAGTCAGCAGAAAGAGTTGTATTTTCCTGATGTGAAATCATCAAAATGAATTAAAAAAATATTGAAGGCTTCCTCGGTAACTACATTGTCCAGTGTGAAACTCAATCAGATCACAAAGGTCCTTAGCTTAATCCCTCATTTGTCCAGAGTTTGCTGATACCAGTCAGGAAAGTGGGTGGGTGGAGCCATTACAATTGGCCTCAGTGCCTCTGGGCTAAGGTGGGAAACAATCAGCCAGAGTTCTGATTGCTATCCATTGACCATAGCAGGAAAGTATGCATTTGTTGACATCAGATGAGAACATGATTGGACTCGGCCCAATCATGTTCTCACTCAATGTTGCCCCTAATAATCAAATAGCTAGAAAGCATTCACTGGCCTAGGAAATGGAGATCGCTAAAAACCTGCCAGTGCCAGCGCGGGCCGGAGTTAATGGCCGCTGAAATTGAGGACGCTGGCAGGACCAGTAAATTGGCGGTTGTTGCTAATTAACATTGGGCCAGCGCTAAACTCACTGTGCAAGGCTGTTTTCGTGGCATTAGTCCCGGCAGGAGGCCCAATGTAGTGCGGCCATAGGATTATTGCAGCAAGAACAGCCTTCTCTTAAAGCATAGCTGTCATTTCAGAAAGCAGTTCAGTCCCTCAAAGGGGAATTGCCTTCTAAAATGGAAAAAAAAGAAAAATCATTTAAAAATAAGCAGTTGTTAGCTCTTGGAACTCAACTGCCTTCTGAAAAAATTGAACATTAAAAAGAAGTCCAGATGGCAGTCTTCAGCTCTTAAAGCTGAATTGCCTTCCGCACCTAAAAAAAAATACAAAAAGTCCTTCAGCACCAGCACAAATGGCTCAGCAAGCCAGGGAAGGGGCACCCAAGGTCTCGCACACAGCACTCCAGCTTTGTGCAGGGGGTCAAACTGCAAGAGAGGTCCTCTACCCACAGGGGCTGGGGGCCCTCCAGAAAGAACAATGTGGGAACAGACCACTGAGGCCGTCACTGCTAGCAGTGCACAAAGAAGCTTCATGACCTCAGACCAGTGGTCAAGGTCAGTGATGCATCTTCAAAACCCATCTCCTACCAACTGCACCACTAGCCTCACACACTTCTCAATGCATGACTCCACCCCCCACCCAATCACTCACCTAACAACAATCTGTACCAATCACATCTCCCATTCCTAGCCTCACCTCACCCCCTTGAAGGAGACAGTGCTGGCCATTCTTGGCAGCGGCATGCCTGAGCCCTTGGCTAGTGGTGGGACTGAAAGGATACAAGATGCTGGTATCCTCATACGCTATCCTCCTTCTGGCATGCACCTCATGCTTTCCCGCCCTCCCCTCACCACAACTCCACTCTTGTACCTTCCTCATTTCACACACCCAAGAAATGCAGCCTGCCCAGCCAGTGGTTGACCAAGAAGAGGGAGAGGAGAGTGAAGAAGAAGAAGAAACACCATCATCGATTTGACACTCCCTGCCACCAACTCTTCAAGGTGGACCAGCAAGGCCATTTGCAGTGTTCCCCACTGAAAGTCAGCAGCCTTCCACATCCATGCTGCTGCTACTGTTGTAACACTGCATGACAGCAGTAGGATAGGCAAAGGCACACAAAAGACTGTCACTAAGGGAATGCACAAGTTTGATGAGTTGATTTTAGATGTCATATTGGAAGGATAGACGTATAAAGTTGGATTGGAAAGTTTGCTTTTGTGGTGGCTTTTATTTCAGCATTGTGGCCAAGAGGATGCTGTGATGGTCAGTAATTGAGGGAAGGTAAGGTGTGGGACTAATGTTGAAAGGGGAATTGGGGTTGTGGTCACTGGTACCGCAGGCAGATCATTCCATCCCGGATATCCCAACCAGAAAGGGGCTGTCTGGGTTGCATCCTTCCTTCTGCTTCTTCCTCTACTGCTTCTTCCTCTTTGGCATCTTCCTCTTCTGCGTCTTCCTCTTCTGCGTCTTCCTCTTCCCTCTGCGAGCGGATGCTGTAAATCTGAAATAAAAGCATAAAATGCTGGAAATACTTAGCAGGTCAGGCAGCATCTCAATCTGAGATGTGAACTCTGTTTCTCTCTCCATGGATGCTGCCTGACCTGCTGAGTATTTCCTGCATTTCTGTCTTCCCAGAGGCCTTCCTTTACCATCCGAGACCTTGCAAGCATCCAGCAGCATTCCCTGCACACTTAAAAAACTTTTAATATCTATTGCACCAAGCCACTACTTCAATAAAATATTTTTAAAAGTCCAAAAGCTTAAATGCAAACTTACCTGAAAGATGTGTCTGTCCCTTTAAGAAGTGTAGACAGTGTCTCTCTCAGTCTGCTGCACGCTCGCTTTTCAGAGTGAGCTTAGGACCCAGCGCTAAACTCAGCAGTGAGGTCGCGGTTCGCAGAGCATGACGTTAGGTCGGAGTTGCACGCTAACTGATGTCATGCTCTCCATATTTGCATCTCCAGGGCCAGTGCTGCTATCGGCAGTGCTAAGGCCCTCACCAAAATGGCGGTCGCTGAGTCCCGCGCCAGAGATGGGCATTAGAGTGGTAGCCGCCATTTTTCATCAGGATTGCGGTGCTAACTCATGGCGGTAAGTAACCCAATTTCTGGGCCATTGTGTAGATTCACGATTGAAGAATGGCCACTTGGGCAAGATACTGGAGTGTGGCCAGGTACCTGTGGAACTGTACACTGACATGAGTTAGCACTTTTGGGAGAGGGGCAAACATTTGAAACCAACATAAAATAAGAAAACTACTGACGTTCCCCTGAAAAGTGACCTTTCACTGAATTACGTGAAGGCTGCTCTTCAAAATATTACCCAAACAATGCTATTTGTAAGCACATGCTAACCAGTCAAATTGTCTCCCATGTTCCATTAACTAGTGAGCAGCAGGAAAGCGAAGCTGGGGTCTGTAGATTTTAGCAGCTGAATCAACTGTTCATTCCCACATTGACCTGGGGAGGGCAGCAGTAACATTTCATTTGACAAAAAACCTCTTCAGTGAGCTTTTGCATAATCTTTAGAAAAACATCTACCTTTTTCACTTTTTATTTGTTATTAAAACTTTTGGCCATGCAAATGAATGTCAGTGTTACCTTTAATGCCTGCGCTATTAGGTGGTTACTGAGCAGTAGGTTCCGAAACGCTATGTTGCACTCACTTCCCCCCTGTTTCTCGCATGCTACTAAATAGCTGCTTAAGGGAAGTGGCTCCTGTGTGGGACAGTGATGGAGACTGAGGTTAGGGTAACTAACCTTATTATTGCTGGCATAATAGATAGTTAAGTGTGAAAGCATACCATATTCCAATGCTGGCATATTGCACTTGTGTTGCATTTGTAGCCTGTATTAAACCAATGTTATTGCAGAAGCTGCAGTCTGTTTAATGTTTAGTGATAGGTGAGCTGCTGCATACTTGAACTGCACATACAATTTTCTTTTTGGATGCAATGGGGATTGGTGCTCTAATTGGTAGCACTGGACCAAGAACAGGAAAGGGCTGTCCGTGATGGTGGCTTCAAAGGCATGGGGAGAGAGCAGGAATATGGTATTGAGATAGAGGATCAACCATGATCATATCGAATGGTGGTGCAGGCTCGAAGGGCCGAATGACCTACTCCTGCTCCTATTTTTCTATGTTTCTATGTTCAGTCAGGTCTCTCCACGACCCAACATAACATGTCTATTTTCCCAGCCACAGCAACCTGAGAATGTGAGAAAAGGTGGCCTAGAAATTGGATTGCACTGCACTGTGCCCGTTTTACAGGCATAAAACAGACGCCTAAGGGTCCAATATGGTGGGTGGTGTATGCACACCCATTCTGAGCCGGAAGTGTGACGGCTGCTATATTGGTAAATGCTCCTCCAGAGGCGTGCCTGAAATGAGCATTATGTCCCCTTGCATATGCAAAGAGATGGCCAGGTTTCATCTGCCAATTGTCCGCCCATTCCACCAGCCTGTCTATGTCCTCTTGAAGTCTATCACTATCCTCCTCACTGTTCACTATGCTTCCAAGTTTTGTGTCATCTGCAAATTTTGAAATTGTGCCCTGTACACAATGTCTAAGTCATTAAAATATATCAAGAAAAGCAATGGTCCTAGTACCGACGCCTGGGGAACACCACTGTGTACCTTCCTCCAGTCCGATAAACAACCATTCACCACTACTCTCTGTTTCCTGTCACTTAGCCAATTTGATATCCATGCTGCCACTGTCCTATTTATTCCATGGGCTTCAACTTTGCTGGCAAGCCTATTATGTGGAGTTTATCAAACGCCTTTTGGAAGTCCATGTACACCTATTCAACCGCATTGCCCTCATCAACCCTCTCTGTTATCTCACCAAAAACTCAATCAAGTTAGCTAAACACAATTTGCCTTTAACAAATCCATGCTGGCTTTCCTTAATTAATCCACACTTGTCCAAGTGACTGTTAATTTTGTCCCTGATTATCGTTTCTAAAAGTTTCCCCACTACCGAGGTTAAACTGACTGGCCTTTAGTTGTTGGGTTTATCCTTGCACCCTTTTTTGAACAAGGGTATAACATTTGCAATTCTCCAGTCCTCTGGCACCACCCCTGTATCCAAGGAGGATTGGAAAATTATGGCCAGTACCTCCGCAATTTCCACCTTTACTTCCCTAGGACGCATCCCATCTGGTCCTGGTGACTTATCTACTTTAAGTACAGCCAGCCTGTCTAGTACCTCCTCTTTATCAATTTTTATCCCATCCAGTATCTCAACTACCTCCTCTTTCACTATGACTTTAGCAGCATCTTCTTCTTTGGTAATGACAGATGCAAAGTACTCATTTAGTTACTCAGCTATGCCCTCTGCCTCCATGTGTAGGTCTCCATTTTGGTCCCTAATCGGCCCTACCGCTCCTCTTACTACCCGTTTACTATTTATACAGAAGACTTTTGGATTCCCTTTTATGTTAGCTGCCAATCTATCCTCAAACTCTCTCTTTGTCCCTCTTATTTCCTTTTTCACTTCTCTGAACTTTCTATATTCAGCCTGGTTCTCACTTTTTCTGCTTCATCTTACTCTCTATCTCTTTCGTCATCCAGGGAGCTCTGACTTTGGTTGCCCTGCCTTTCCCCCTTGTGGGAATGTACCTCGACTGTACCCTGAACCATCTCCTCTTTAAAGGCAGCCCATTGTTCAATTACAGTTTTGCCTGCCAATCTTTGATTCTAATTTACCCAGGCCAGATCCATTCTCAACCCACTGAAATTGTCCTTCCTCCAATTAAGTATATTTACTCTAGATTGCTCCCTGTCCTTTTCCATAGCTAATCTAAGCCTTATGATACTATGATCACTGTTCCCTAAATGTTCCCCTACTGACACTTGCTCTATTTGACCCACCTCATTCCCCAGAACCAGATCCAGCAATGCCTCCTTTCTCGTTGGGCCGGAAACATACTGATCAAGAAAGTTCTCCTGAACACACTTCAGGAATTCTTCCCCATCTCTGCTCTTTACACTATTATTATCCCAGTCTATATTGGGATAGTTGAAGTCCCCCATTATCACTACTCTATAGTTCTTGCACCTCTCTGCAATTTCCCTGTAAATTTGCTCCTCTATGTCCTTCCCACTAGTTGGCAGCCTATAGAATACACCTAGTAGTGTAATGGCACCTCTATTGTTTCTCAACTCTAATCAAATAGATTCTGTCCTTGGCCCCTCCAGGACATCCTCTCTCTCCAGCACTGTAATATTCTCCTTAATCAAAACTGCCACCCCACCTTCTTTGTTTCCTTACCTATCTTTCCTGAATACCTTATATCCAGGAATATTTAGTACCCAATCCTTCCCTTTTTTGAGCTAGGTCTCCGTTATCGCCACAACATCTATCTGTGTTTGCGCCAGCAGCTCACCAACCTTATTTTCCACACTTCGTGCATTCACACACATGCACTCTAAACCTATCTTAGACCTTCTTGTATTCTCTTAGTCTGACCCCACCTAATACCATACTATTTCTTATTCTACTGCTATCTGTCTCTCCCAATCCTTTATGCACATTATTTCTCCTTTCTAATGCTACAGCCTGGTGCCCAGCCCCCTGCCAAATTAATTTAAACCCTCCCCAACAGCACTAGCAAACCCCTCTGCGAGGACATTGGTCCCGGCTCTGTTGAGGTGTAACCTGTCCGGCCTGTACAGGTCCCACCTCCCCCAGAACCGGTCCCAATGTCTCAGGAATCTAAAGCCCTCCCTCCTGCACCATCTCTCCAGCCACGCATTCATCGGCTCTATCCTCCTATTTCTATACTCACTAACTTGTGGCACCGGGAGTAATCCGGAGATTACTACCTTTGAGGTTCTGCTTTTTAATCTCTTTCCTAGCTCCCTAAAATCTGCCTGCAGGACCTCATCCCTCTTTCTGCCTATTTCATTGATACCGATATGGACCATGACCTGTTCACCCTCCCCCCTCAGAATGTTCTGCAGCTGCTCAGTGACATCCTTGGCCCTGGCACCAGGGAGGCAATATACCATCCTGGAGTCACGTCTGCGGCCGCAGAAACGCCTGTCTGCTCCCTTAACTATTGAATCTCCTATCACTATTGCTTTCCCGATCTTCCTCCTCCACCCCCCTGTACAGCTGAGCCACCCATGGTGCCGTGGACTTGGCTCTGGCTGTACTCCCCAGAGGAACCATCGCCCTCACTAATATTCAGTCCTGTTAATTTCCTCAACTTAGTGAGGAGTACAGGCAGGAAATCCCAGTGGTAATGTGTTAAGTTAACAACAACAACAACTTGTGCTTATATAATACCTTTAATGTAGTAAAACATCCCAAAGCGCTTCCAAGAGGCCAAAATAACCAGACTCCAAGCAGTAATGGCAGAAGGGTCAGGGTGGTGACTGAGGAAGTTTTTGAGAAGAGCTTTGAAGGAGGAGGTTGGTAGAGCACTTCTGAGTTTGTGGCTGAGACACTGCAGCTTATGTCTTTGTGATCAAAAGTGGAGCATGGAAGGGAGATACCAAGGAGGCCAGGATCAGGAGAACAGAGGGTGATGATGTGCACAGGAACATAGGGCTGAGGGAGGTTGCAGAGATAGAGAGAAGTGAAGCCATGGAGAGACTTCGATGAGCACAGAGATTTTTAAATCAATATTTTAGGAGATGGGGAACTAGTGAAGGTTGGTGAGAACGAAGGTGAATAGGGAATGAGACTTAGTGCAGGATAGGAGGCAGGCAGTTGGATAAGTTGCAATTTGTGAAGGGCAGAATTTGGGAGGTTGGCAAAGAGAGCATTGGAGATTTGAGTCTGGATATGACATTCACACATCAGCCCTAGTGGGGTAAGGTATGGCCAGCAATGTTGCAGCAATGGCTAAGTCAACTACTTCTGTATTATTGTGTAATTCCCATGTCATATATGCTTTAAATAAATGTAGTTTTGTGTGTCTGCAGAGTTCAACTATGCACAGAGGTCATTTTTTCAAAGGATCTGTTGAGATTAGATTATTTGTTGATATTAGCTTATCTCTGGTCTTTCAAATAATCTGGATCGACTGCAAACCATATGGGGGGAATATTGTGTTTAATCAGAATTTAAAACAGAATATAACACACTAGTTATACAGCAAAAACATACCACCGTAACAAGCAGCTGGTACCGGTCCCGATCAGACGGATGTCTGGCGTGCGCAAACAGTTCTCCGGCTTGCGGCCTATCTCCCTTTTGTCTAGAACCTCCAAGAATGGGTTGAGTCCGCTCCCGGAAGAGTGTTAGACCAGCCCCACTCTTGTATAGTTCTCCCCTCCACCGTCTGTGCTGAGGGTCTTGCTTTTATTCCCTTTGTAGGGGTGGGCCTGATGTACAATATGGACAGGACTATCTGAACCAAGGTGCCCAATGGCACGTCGAGTTCTTTGTCTCAATTCTCAGAGGAAAACCCTCCCCAAGTTTGGAGTCAGACATGCCATTCTTGGCCTTCAGATGTTTTGATGTTCGTAGCTGCTTGTTATCAGTTATTTATGTTCAAGCTGTTCATGTAACTTTAGCTGTGCAAAGCTAACTATGTCATTCCATTATCAAACTATTGTACCATGGAATTAATCAATAAATTCCAAAAGATATCCTCTATTCTATTCTCACACACTGGTTAACTTATGCATTTTAAAGCAGTTTTGTTAAATAAAGTCAAAATCCTAACTTACAAACAGCAGATAACTAGCTTGGAAACAAGATTATATATATCCGTCACAGTGCTATAACATCCGTAGAGAACCAAAACACATGCAGATTCTAAGCATCTATCTAGTTATTCTAATGTGAGAAGTCGCACAACACCAGGTTATAGTCCAACAGTTTTATTTGAAATCACAAGCTTTCGGAGCGCTGCTCATTCAACAGGTGAAGTCTTCACCTGACGAAGGAGCAGCGCTCCGAAAGCTTGTGATTTCAAATAAAGCTGTTGGACTATAACCTGGTGTTGTGCGACTTCTCACATTGGTCCACCCCAGTCCAACACCGGCATCTCCACATCATAGTTATTCTAATACTAGTCTGAAGAGACACCGGGCTGGATTTTGCCAATGGGGAGCTTTTGGAGGCGGGACTCCCACTTGTCAGGTTTCAGTCCCGCCTCCATCAACTTCTGGCCAACCCACGCTATTTTCCCTTGATTGAGCTTGTTAAGCCCGCCCAGCGGGCTTAGCAGGCCAATTAAGGGAAAGCCGGTTACAGAGAATGTCAACGTATGACGTTTCATCTATCAAAAATTTTTGACAGATGAATTGTCATCATTTGACAGCTCTGTGAAGCTGTCAAACACTGACATTCTCTGTAGTTTGATGAGTTCTTGAATTCAAGACTCATCAAAGCTCTTTATTTAGCAGAAATTAGATGGTTGCTACATTGGAGAATGCAGCGGCCATCTGTCATCTCTGCCGCGGAGGTGCGAGACTCTCCACATACCCAACTCTTGAAGCCTGCAGGAAGAAACAAAGGTAAGTAAACTTTTACTAACACTTTCCACTTACCTCACATACTCACCTCTCCACACTTGCACCCATCACTTACCTCCACAGCGCACTTTTGCACCCCTCCGACCCCCGCAGACCCACTGCTCGCCTCGGTGACGCTGGCGGGGTTCGGAGCCTTCGGGAAGCCCGCACTTGTGTGGATAAAATGGGGATAATCCTCTTATCTGCCTGTTAACTACCTGTTAACAGGCAGATAAGTGGCACTAATCCCCTTCCCGCCTCCAAGGAGACGGGACCCAGCACGGGTCGGCTACTCGCCTCCTGGCAAGATGGCACGGAGGCGGGTTGGGGGCGGGTTGGGCACCCGCCCCCAGATTCTGCCATTTTCCCGGCAGTCCCGCCTCCAAACCCGCCTCCCCAGGGCTGGTAAGATCGCGCCCTTTTTGTCTCAAGTTCTAATACAGTCATGTAAACACATTCTTATTCGTGTCCGTTTCATTCGCATAACCCCATATATTTTGGATGCCCTAATTTCATGCAATTAACTTAGCAGCACCATTTTTATGAGATTTTGGCATGTTTCAACATTTATCAAAACTATTTCAATAGTGAATAAAATATATAGATTAAAAGTTGGATTCGTGTATTTTGCAAGGTTCAACTGCAATTAAGGGGCTCAGATAACATTATAAAACCTCTAGAATGAAACAAGCATCATGAATGCCCGCTGAACCCAACTTACTCCAACAAAGCTCTATTTAAAAAAAAAAGTTTTTTTTTCTATTTTCTTCTCTCCTGAAGTCTTCCTGTGCTTGTGCCACTCACTTCTCCTGGCCAAATGGAAACGTTGGAGTCCTGCATCCAAGTTTCTGTGAATTCCATCCTATAGCTAGCAATCTGTGCAATGGAAGAGCCTCCCAGTGGATTTTCAATTCGATCTCCCTTCCTGAGGAGAAGCACCTTTTAAAAAAAAAACAGAGAAACCTAATCGAAGAGCCGAGGTCCTTATTGCAGGACACTTCCAAGTTGAAGAGTAAAAGATATGAGGTAAATCAGGAAGTAGTGATTACTTGACACCAGGCTTTGATAACACATCCATTAAAATAGTGGTCATGATACGGAGATGCCGGTGTTGGACTGGGGTGGACAAAAATGAGAAGTCGCACAACACCAGGTTATAGTCCAACAGATTTATTTAAAATTACAAGCTTTCGGAGCTGTTGCCCCTTCATCAGGTAGAGTTACAATGAGGGAATCTACAATATTTCACAGTATATAAACACCGAAAGCAATTTGTCTGCAGAGATACAATCTTTCAGGGAGGCCTGACATCAAAGGCACACCAGAGCACAGCACAAAGGACTACACGATAACATCAACAGGTTCCATCCCACCATCAAACTCACCATGGACTACTCCTCAGAATCGGTTTCATTCTTGGACACACGAATCTCCATCAAAGACGGACGTCTCAGCACTTCACTCTACCACAAGCCCACGGACAACCTCACGATGCTCCACTTCTCCAGCTTCCACCCTAACCACGTTAAAGAAGCCATCCCCTATGGACAAGCCCTGCGAATACACAGGATCTGCTCAGACGAGGAGGAACGCGATGGACACCTACGGACACTGAAAGACGCCCTCGTAAGAACGGGATATGACGCTCGACTCGTCGATCGACAGTTCCGACGGGCCACAGCGAAAAACCGCATAGACCTCCTCAGAAGGCGAACACGGGACACAACCAACAGAGTACCCTACGTCGTCCAGTACTTCCCCGGAGCGGAGAAACTACGCCATGTTCTTCGCAGCCTTCAAAATGTCATCGATGACGACGAACACCTTGCTATGGCCATCCCCACGCCTCCACTACTCACCTTCAAGCAGCCGCCTAACCTCAAAAGTACCATCGTTCGCAGCAAATTACCCAGCTGTCAGGAGAACAGCGACCACGACACCACACAACCCTGCCACGGCAACCTCTGCAAGACATGCCAGATCATCAACACAGATACCATCATCACACGTGAGGACACTACCCACCAGGTACATGGTACATACTCATGTGACTCGGCCAACGTTATCTACCTGATACGTTGCAGGAAAGGATGCCCCAGAGCATGGTACATCGGCGAGACCATGCAGACACTGAGACAACGTATGAACGGGCACCGCGCAACAATCGCCAGGCAGGATTGTTACCTCCCAGTCGGGGAACACTTCAGCAGTCAAGGACATTCAGCCTCGGATCTGCGGGTTAGCGTTCTCCAGGGCGGCCTTCGAGACACACGACAACGCAAAATCATCGAGCAGAAACTGATAGCCAAGTTCCGCACCCATAAGGACGGCCTCAATAGGGATATCGGGTTCATGTCATGCTACAGAACGTGACTCGACATCGTTGTCTGTCTTTCCAGTTTTTAAAAGAAAAACACACACCAAAAAAAAAGTTAAAAGCTCAACTGCAGACAGCAGGATTTGACACGTTGGACCCCCTGTGACCCATCTCATTGTCTTGGCTGTGCTCTGGTGTGCCTTTGATGTCAGACCTCCCTGAAAGATTGTATCTCTGCAGACAAATTGCTTTCGGTGTTTATATACTGTGAAATATTGTAGATTCCCTCATTGTAACTCTACCTGACGAAGGGGCAACAGCTCTGAAAGCTTGTAATTTTAAATAAATCTGTTGGACTATAACCTGGTGTTGTGCAACTTCTCATTAAAATAGTGGTGAGAGGAGCTTAGAAGCAGTGTTCAGCATTTGCATGTTAAAACAACTCACATTAATTTCCAGGCTGGGGTTACATAATAACATTTGCATCAATAACTGACCACAGTTATTAGAGAGTCGTAGTTAATCATAGAAAGTGAGTAAGCAATAAGACTACAATTTAATATCTGGGTTCAGATGACTTTCATAAATCACTCAAATTCTGATCTCTTGGTTTATGATGCATTATGAACCCCACGACTAAATCACATCCATAATTTTATATATTTTCAGGATTATGCTGAGCTAATAACAGTAGAATAATTCACAGTTTAATAGTCCAGTCATCTTCAATAAAAATCTATCCCACAAAATATTTGAATTAGAATTACAAATAATAAACAAAGGAACATTTTGTCACTTGAGACAGTAAATGCAAAACAAATGCAAATCAAAAATACATCTAAATTGGATGATTGTGCAAACAATTACATAGAGCATGAGCTCAATTTCATAAAGATTGAAAGGGGAACGGAAATGTTTTATTATGCCAGATTTTTCAACTGCAGAAATCTTAGAGATGTTTTTGCCAAGCAGAACTGACTGCTTTTTAGTATGACACAGCGTTAAGGATGATAAGGCACTAAAGTGTTAAAGTTTACAATTTTACATAATTAAAGTGGTTTCAAATGCTTTTGTTTCCTCTAACCTTAGTAAAATCAATATAAAAATGGATCAAAAAGCAATGACCAAAACATTTTTGTTAAAAAATTGGCCTAAATATTGAACCATGCTGCACACATTTTGCAAGCGTAAAATGGGCTCCTAAGGGTCCAATATGATGGACGGCTTACACGCGCTCATTTGATTAGGCTACTCAGTAGGCGTCCAGATCCTCAAACAGGTGTTAGGCCCATTGTATATGCAAATTAGGGGGCCTGACGCCTGTTTCAGGCCCCTTTGATAAATTAATCTGCAAATGACGGCAGCATGTGCGGTCAGTTTCTTCAGATGCTCAGCAGCCAAACCAACGGTCCTTAAAGGAACCGCTGGAGGCTGGCATCCAAAAGGTAAGTTAAGAATCTTTTACTTGCCTTATTGTGGCGCCTGGAAGAGCAGGAGTCCCTCACCTGGGATCTCCAGGCCTTTGAGCCGGCCATTCAGGCTGCCCCCTGTGACCGCGAAACTGCCTCTGGGGCTGCGAATGTCACCCACAGCTCACCAGTACTATCTTAATGAGGCCGGAGGGCCAATTTGCCATGGTCCTCCCACTGATGTCATTAGGCTTGTGTAACGTGGGCTGCACCGAGATTCAATTTCTAGGCTCATTCACTCTTTAAATGAACAAAATGAGAGAGAATGCCTTCAGCAGACACAATCTTTTATTGGAACGGGAGAAAAGATTGCCTATTATTCATACAATTATTGCTGCAGTGCATTGTGTTTCTCCTGTAATTGAGCAAAGGATACAAATTATCACCCGGTGACATGATCTTAAGGACTATGATAAGATCCTTAATCTTGACTGCCTCACTCTCTACTTAGGTCACATTGTGGAGCAACATTATGCTAAGCTTCAACAATGGAGAAATCTCAAATTTAACTAATAAAAAGATGATACAAATGCCAGCGAATCTCAGCTGAAGCAGCAATTGGGACATTATAATTGGCTTCTGGACTACTGAGGGGAAAATTCAACCAGTGCTCCCGGAACTCATTGCCATCTGGTAAGCCCTGCTGGAAGGTGTGTGTGCGTGGATGTCACGTGAGGACAGGATTGGCCCCAGCTGCCATCATCTCCATGGAGGAATAGTTTCCTGGCTCACTGTCTTGACTCACACAGGAAGAATAATCACTTGATCATATGTAGGAGGGTGGCTGACTTCTTTGGAACCGAACCCTGGTAAGAGTCAATGCCTCAAGGAGAAGAGGAAAAAACAGGTAGAAAACTGGGGAAAAAACAAACTGTTCTAAATTTAGGGAAGAAAAGGAAACGAAGGATGGAAACAATAAAATTGAAACTGGAGGGATGGGGAGATCCTATTTTAGTTATTGGGAACGACACTTGCTGCACAAGGCTCAAGCTGTGCAGGAAGCTGGTTGCAGTCAGAATCAGGGGAATTTATAATGGGGAACAAAGAAATGGCAGACCAATTAAATACATACTTTGGTTCTGTGTTCACAAAGGAGGACACAAATAACCTCCCAGAGATGTCAGGGAACATAGGGTCTAATGAGAGGGAGGAACTGAATGAAATCAGTATTTGTAGGGAAATGGTGTTAGGGAAATTGACGGGATTGAAGGCCGATAAATCCCCAGGGCCTGATAATCTACATCCTAGGGTACTTAAGGAAGTGGCCCTAGAAATAGTAGATGCATTGCTGGTCATCTTCCAAAATTCTATAGACTCTGGAACAGTTCCCATGGATTGGAGGGTAGCTAATGTAACCCCACTATTTAAAAAAGGTGGGAGAGAGAAAACGGGGAATGTAAGCCTGACATCAGTAGTGGGAAAAATGCTAGCGTCCATTATAAAAGATGTAATAGCAGAGCACTTGGAAAACAGTGACAGGATTGGACAAAGTCAACATGGATTGACAAAAGGTAAATCATGCTTGACTAATCTACTGGAATTTTTTGAGGATGTAACTGGTAGAATAGATAAGGGAGAACCAGTGGATGTGGTGTATTTGGACTTTCAGAAGGCTTTCGATAAGGTTCCGCATAAGAGATTAGCGTGCAAAGTTAAAGCACACGGGATTGGGGGTAAGGTACTGTCTTGGATAGAAAACTGGTTGGCAGACAGGAAGCAAAGAGTTGGAATAAACGGGTCTTTTTCCGAGTGGCAGGCAGTGACTAGTGGGGTACCGCAGGGATCGGTGCTAGGACCCCAGTTATTCACAATATATATTAATGATCTAGACGAGGGAACTAGATGTAATATCTCCAAGTTTGCAGATGACACAAAGCTGGGTGGGCGTGTGTGCTGTGAAGAGGATGCAGAGAAACTCCAGTATGATTTGGACAGGTTGGGTGATTGGGCAGATGCACGGCAGATGCAGTATAATGTGGATAAATGCGAGGTTATCCACTTTGGTGGCAAAAACAGGAAGGAGATTATTATCTGAATGGCAATAGATTGGGAAAAGGGAAAGTGCAACGAGACCTCGGTGTCCTTGTGCACCAGTCACTGAAGGTAAGCATGCAGGTGCAGCAGGCGGTTAAGAAGGCAAATGGTATGTTGGCCTTCGTAGCGAGAGGGTTTGAGTACAGGAGCAAGGATGTCTTGCTGCAGTTGTACAGGGCCTTGGTGAGACCACACCTTGAGTATTGTGTGCAGTTTTGGTCACCTTATCTGCGGAAGGATGTTCTTGCCATGGAGAGAGTGCAGCGAAGATTCACCAGACTGATACCTGGGATGGCAGGAATGACGTATGAAGAGAGATTGGGTCGATTGGGCTTATATTCGCTAGAGTTTAGAAGAATGAGAGGGGATCTCATTGAAACTTATAAAATTCTAACAGGACTAGACAGACTAGATGCAGGAAGGATGTTCCTGATGGTGGAGGAGTCCAGAACCAGGGGTCACAGTCTAAGGATAAGGGGTAAGCCATTTAGGACTGAGATGAGGAGGAATTTCTTCACCCAGAGAGTGGTGAACCTGTGAAATTCTCTACCACAGAAAACAGTTGAGTTCAATTCATTAAATATATTCAAGAAGGAGTTAGATATATTTCTTAAGGCTAAGGGGATCAAGGGATATGGGGAGAAAGCAGGGACAGGGTACTGAATTTGGATGATCAGCCATGATCGCATTGAATGGCAGAGCAGGCACGAGGGGCCGAATGGCCTACCCCTGCTCCTATCTTCTTTGTTTCTTTGTTTCTATCAATACAGCCTGGTTGCACATTGCACAGGAGGGCACAAGCAGGGATGTGGTCAGGAGGACCAGGCTGCATTGCCGCAAACGTTTCAATGATCTCAGTAGATCATGAAACGTTAGTACAAAGCCACACTCAACCTCATCCTGCTGTGCCTCTCATCACGTCCCCATCACTCTGCCTTCCCTTCCCTACTCCTGCACATCCTTACTCACACCAACTTACCTCAGACCTCCACCCATCCCTCTCTATGTACATGATCACATCCCCATCTCACTGGGCACCCCTCACACTCACCCTCATCTGAGTGCATTCATACCAACTAACAACACACAAGGGTAGGCACTCGGGAGTTTTATGCAATGTCCATGTAAAGTTCCTGATCCGCTGTCAAAAATATCAAAATTCCCACCCGACCCTCCACCAATCCCGCCCGCTGACCCCCCGGGAAATTCCGGACAAAGTCTTTCATTAACTGTGAAGCTATACATGGAAAACTTTACAACGTTATAATAAATCTAAAAATGTATTTTAAATTATTTTCTGGCTTATGACATTATCATTATTATGTATATGTTTGGCAAGTACTGTAAATCAATGAATATTTCATGAACATTTTTCCAGAAAACTTTCACTCAGCTTTACAGAGAAAACTAATTTACAATGATAAAATAACATTGTCACTGAGGAAGGTGAATATCTGAGAGGGCTTTGATTGATTGCTCTCTTCTTATCACCTAATTTATACATCAGGATGGAAAAGGGAACAGGGAAACAAAACTCACTGAGACAGAGGAGTTGATAGGAACCCAAGCAACCAAACTTTGCTTTGGGTCAGTTCTTAATGCCTTCAAATCACTCTACAGCCTCATCCCACATCTCTACAGCCTCCACCAACCTTATATCCCCTCCCACCCAGTTCGGTCCTCTAACTGGCTTTTTGTGCATCCACTACTCTCTTTGCCCAATTACTGATGGCCGGGCCTTCAGCCCCCACTCTCTGGAATTCCCTCCCTAAAGCCCTTGATCTCTCTGCCTCTGTGTCCACCTTTAAAACCTATTTAAAACCCATCTTTTTAACCAAGCTTTTGGTCACCCCTCCCAATGTCTTCCCCCATTGTTTTGTGTCCATTCCTATACTGTGGCAACAAGAGCAGGTCAGAGGCTAGGTATTCTGTGGCGAGTGTCTCACCGTCTGACTCCCCAAAGACTTTCCACCATCTACAAGGCACAAGTAAGGAGTGTGATGGAATACTCTCCACTTGCCTGGATGAGTGCAGCTCCAACAACACTCAAGAAGCTCGACACCATCCAGAACAAAGCAGCTTGATTGGCACCCCATCCACCACCTTAAACATTCACTCCCTCCACCACTGGCGTACCGTAGCTGCAGTGTGTACCATCTACAAGATGCACAGCAGCAACTCGCCAAGGCTTCTTCGGCAGCATCTCCCAAACCCGCCTAGCAGATTCATGGGAACACCACCACCTCCAAGTTCCCCTCCAAGTCACGCACCATCCTGACTTAGAAGTATACCGCCGATCCTTCATCGTTGCTGGGTCGAAATCCTGGAACTCCCTCCCGAACAGCACTGTGGGAGTACCTTCACCACATGGACTGCAGTGGTTTAAGAAGGCAGCTCACCACCACTTTCTCAAGGGCAACTAGGGATGGGCAATAAATGCTGACCTTGCTAGCGACATCCACATCTCATAAATGAATTAAAACAAATATTTGTTGCTATTGTCAAACTTTTTTTGACATTAAAGGTGCTATCTAAATGCAAGTTATTGTTGTTGAAGCCCAGCAGACTATTAAAAATGGGGCCTATTCTCAAAGGTGAACCGTTGGATGATTAGGGGGGAGTGCATCTTTTGGCATTATATTAAAATCAAATCTTTCTGGAATGAGTACTGAGGTCCTCC
The DNA here is from genome assembly GCA_030390025.1 of Squalus acanthias. Taxonomy (NCBI): domain Eukaryota; kingdom Metazoa; phylum Chordata; class Chondrichthyes; order Squaliformes; family Squalidae; genus Squalus; species Squalus acanthias. The sequence goes on along the minus strand of CM059426.1, from coordinate 75,926,877 downwards.
TGATATAATTGCCTTTAAGGCAGAGATCTGTATATTTGATTTCTGGCTCATGCGGCAGTCTCAATAACAGTGAAAAAATATTTGTCTTGGTGGTGCTGGTGGCCAAAAGGCTAATTAAATGGGGATGGAAATCGGATATTCTCTCATCGAGAGCCAAGTAGGGGAATCATAATAAGAATCTGGAAAGGCTGGTGTATAATACTGTAGGGAGGCATCATCTGTAGATATAAACAGGCTATTTGACTTAGAATGTCAATGCAGATGAGAGGATAAACTTTAAAATTAACAAGCCCCCAGTGAGTTTAGAGATTAGAAGAAATATTTTGTTTCCCACACAGTAGTGTGGATGTGGATCAGGTTCTCAGCTACAGCTAAGACAATTGAGTTCTTTAAAAAGAAACTGAATTATTATCTAGTTATAGTGATATCAATAGACTGAGATGGCCAAATATAGGAAAATGCCCTGTATATTGCCTGAAATGTGTTCTCAAAATGGAGTTTCAATTTAAAGGTGTCCACAGGGAATGGAGTCAGTAGTTGAACTGAATGCTGGGAAATGGCTGAAAAATTGCAACTATTTAAGAGCATAAAAGTTTATTTAAACAAAACATTCCCTATTGGTGGTAAGAAGGCCAGCTAAGGACTGAGCTCAGGAATAGCTCGTTCGTGGGACATAAATATTCCATGTTTTATCTGGTCCTGTGTAAGACCTTTTGTTAAAGGAAGATTGAAAAGTTAGGGAGTAAATGTGCAACTTTAGAGGCTATGCTGGAGGAGGGACTTCACGCGATGTATCACTGGCCACATACATAGATACATAGATACATAGAAGATAGGAGCAGGAGTAGGCCATCCGGCCCTTCGAGCCTGCTCCGCCATTTAATGAGATCATGGCTGATCCTCCAATTCAGTATCCCGTCCCCGCCTTCTCTCCGTAACCCTTAACCCCTTTTGCCTGTAGAAATATATCTAATTCCCTCTTAAATATATTTAATGAGCTGGCGTACACTGCCCTCTGTGGCAATGAGTTCCACAGGTTCACCACCCTCTGAGTGTAGGATCTAAGGCAAAGGGATAGGATGCCACAGGTGCAAGCTCACCATAGGGTGAGATCACATACTAGCTCTCTGCAGAGGACTCAGATGCTCACTTAGAGGGCCCAGGCTACCGAAGAAGGCTGATGGGCGTACACCAGGAAATGCTAGGAAGCCTACAAGCGTGCAAGCTCAGAGCAGGGAGGAGTTCAGCTCCAATTTACGTTGGGGCTTCACACGGAGCATGGAGGACATTCTGTCCAAAATGGAGCGAGTGATCAGCTCCATGAACTCCATTCTGACAGCTTCCATGGACACTTTGGGCGAGAAATTCATTAGCTGCCAGGAATGGCGCTAACTTTGGAAAAGTTTGAGATTTAGCGCCAGGCGCTAATAAATCTCACTTCACGCAAAATTCATTGTCGTCGCTCAAAGAAAGGATGGGAGCGTTAAATCAAATGCTAACGGTCTAGCTCAGTGGCGTTAGACTCAAAGCACTAACCAATATCAGGTGCAGTCTAATCGCAAGTCATCATTGCCACAGGCTCTCTCCAGTTCTTAAAGGGGAGGTTCATTCATGCTGCAGAACCTCATTCTCAGCATTGCTGGCTGTGAACCTGTGTCAGCAAACAGGAGCCAGACGACTCAAGCAGGTTTCATGCTGGCAGATCTACGCCCCAGGGAGAGAGCCCGCAGATTTTCGGACCAAGCATTGGAGGAGTTGGTGTCTGCTGTGGAGAGATGGAGGGCGGTGCTCTACCCGGCAAGTGGCAGAAGGCCCTCGCCGCAAGTCTTTCATGCCATGCGGAGGGAGGTACCGCAGCAGCTCTCGGGCAGCACTGTGGTCCCCAGGACCCATCACAGTGCAGGAAGAAATTTAACAACCTCACTCGGGTGGTCAGGGTGAGTCAATGGGCAACACGGTGGCATAGTGGTTAGCACTGGTGCCTCACAGCGCCAGGGACCCGGGTTCAAATCTGACCTCGGGTGACTGTCTGTGTGGAGTTTGCACATTCTCCCCGTGTCTGCGTGGGTTTCCTCCGGGTGCTCCGGTTTCCTCCCACAGTCCAAAAATGTGCGGGTTAGGTTGATTTGGCTATGATAAATTGACCCTTAGTGTTAGGGGGGGATTAAATATGTGGGGTTATGGGGATAGGATGGGATATGTTAGGGGGAATTAAATACGTGGGGTTACGGGGGTAGGGTGGGATATGTGTACTGTGGGGATTAAAGCAGGGACAGGGTACTGGATTTGGATGATCAGCCATGATCGTATTGAATGGTGGAGCAGGCTCGACGGGCCGAATGGCCTACTCCTGCTCCTAGATTCTATGTTTCTATGTTTCTATGTAATGCCTCAGCAAATGTTACATACCACAGTCTGCACACACTGCCCAAAGCACCACACCCCCAGCACTCACCCACCAACAATCTCTACCTACCAACACTCACACCCACATCACACACCTTACACACAAACACAGCTATTCAACTATGGCAGGCACATCACCCAAACACATTGCTCCACACTCACTCACACACTTTCCTCTCTCTTGCAGGCCAAGGTGGCTCACAACAAGAGGGAGCAGGAGTGCACAGGCGGGGGACAAGCCCACACCCAACCACTGCCTGTGCCGGAAAATAGAGTGCTGGAGATCATTGGGCGCCAGGTGGTGGGCGCCATGGCCACCGGCGACGTTGACCCTCTTGGGGACAACAACGGTATGTTCATCCCTACTCCTTCTTCTCACATCCCACTTCCCCCTCACCCCACAAGCGTTTCGCACTTTCCAGCTAATCTTGCTGTATGCATGCATTTCTCCCTTCCTGCCCCCCTCCCCTCACCTTAACTCGACTCTTGTGCCTTTATGCTTTCAGATAATGAGCAAGCACCTGAGGAGCCTGTCCCTGATGGTACCACAGAGTTGAGGTGGAAGAAGAGGAGGAGGAAGAAGACACTGCGTCACTGAATATCTCACCTGCAGGCACCAGCTCAGATACTGGCACTATGCGTTCTTTAGAGGCTAGTATAGTAACGGGATCTGCACAGGATGAGGCACCGGGAACGAGTGGGCTGCAGCAAGGCCAGGGGGGAAAGGGTAGCTTGGGGGCCAGCTCCCCAGAGGGTGAGTTCGTGCATGAGTTCTGCTGCACAGGACTCAGATGAAGACCTCGATGGGGAGGCCTTTAGAAGAAGGGTGATGGGCATGCGCACGGAGATGATAGGTGCAATGGCAAGGGTGACCGAGAGCCTGTCGGCAATGGTAAGGCATGTGGAGGAGTCCACCTCCAACATTGCGCAAAGCTCTGCGCACACCATGGAGCCCATCATTTCCAGTCTGGAAAGGATGGTGGACTCCCAGAGAGACCGTGGCGACCCAGACCTGATGCCACGTGTGATGGGCGATCTGGCAGCTTCCATTGCAGCACAGGCGGAAGCGACGCAATGTCTTAGTGCTGTAATGCAGTCAATGCTTGGTGACATCGATTCTCAGACTGCTCTCATGCAGTCTCAGCGTGATGCCACGCAAGCTCTGACTGCTGCCATCGTGGCTGGGTCTACCACCGTCGACCGGGGCTTTCATGGTGTCGCAGCAGGCCAGCAATCTGTGCTCCAGCAGATTGTTAGAGATGCTGAGGTGTTGCCCCAGGGGAGTGGCAGTGGGTCAGTGGAGCAGGAACCTGGTGTCCTCTCTCAGGATGACAGCATTCCTGCTCCCATCACTGCCACTCCGCCATTGCCCTTGTCGCTGCCTGTCATCCAGCCAGCCCAGACTGCTGCTGCCCATGCTGAGGTGGTGCAGTCTACAGCCGGGCCTTCCAGGTCCAGAGCTGGTCGAGGGCATCCTGCAAGGCCATCTGAAGTCTCCCGCATGGACACTCAGCAGCCTTCCACCCGCCCTGCTGCAGCCACTGGGCCAACTCTTTGTAGGAGCACTAGAGTAGGCAAAGGCACAGTAACGAGAGGCACTGAGAGATTGCACAAGTGTGAATAGCTAATATTGTTGTTGTAAATATGCGTTCACTGATTATTGATAAATTTATTAATTCACTTCGGATAATTTTGTACTGTCTCTCATTTGAGCTGTGCGCTGTGATATGGCCTGCGACAGGAATGGAATGGTGGGGATGTGGTGAGCAACGGGGATCTGGGGTTGAATTTACGGGAACCGCAGTCTGATGAGATCATGGACCGCCCTTCCGGAAGGCCGATTGAGTGGCTGCCTCCTCCCTCGCTCCTGTTCCTCCTCCTTGTCGTCCTCGTCCTCCTCCTCTCCCTCTTCCTCCTCCTGAGGTGGTCCGGCAATCCCTGCTGGCAAGGGCTGGGCCCTCATGATGGCCAGATTGTGAAGCATGCAGCAGACCGCCACGAAATGGGACACCTGCTCCACCGAGCACTGGAGGGCTCCTCCCGAGCGGTCAAGGCAGCAGAACTGTCGCTTGAGCACCCGGATGGTCTGCTCAATGATGTTCCTGGTGGCGGCATGGCTCTCATTATATTACTGCTGGCCAGGAGTGTTGGGGTTATGTAGGGGAGTCATGAGCCAGGCGGAGAGCTGTTACCCCTTGTCTCCGACCAGCCAGCCGTGAGCTTGACGTGGTGGCTGGAAGAGTGCTGGAACACCGGTCTGGCGCAGGATCAAGGCATCGTGGCTGCTGCCAGGATAGCGGGCATTGACATTGAGGATTCACTGTCTGTGGTCACACACCAACTGCACATTAAGTGAGTGGTAGCCTTTGTGGTTACGGAAGATCTCAGGATTGTTATGTGGTGCCCGCAAAGCCATGTGGGTGCAGTCAATGGCACCCTGCACCATGGGGAATCCCGCTATCCTGGCAAAGCCACATGCACGCTCGTCCTGCTTCTCTCTGGTGTTGGGGAAGGAAATGTAATCCCTTCTCCAATGGAGAGAGCCTCTGTGACCTCCCGGATCCAGCGATGGACGGCGAACTGCAAGGTGTTACCTATATCTCCTGTTGCAGACTGGAAGGATCCGCTGGCGAAGAAATTGAGAGCGATGGTGACCTTGACTGCCACTGAGAGAGCCGTCCTTGTCCTGATCTGAGGCTCGAGGTCTGGTTACAGGAGGTGGCAGCGTTCTGTGACCACCTCCTTGCTGAAGCGGAGGCTTGTAAGACACTACTCCTGGCTTAATTGGAGGTAGGAGAATTGCTGTCGGAATACCCCCGCAGGGCAAGGCCTCCTGTTGAGAGCCCTGATGGCCTCCTCCTCCCTCTGGCCACATGTTCCATTCTTTCTCGCTCCCCCCGCAGTACATCCTGGAGGGCGAGGTCGACTGCCAGTACAGCCCCCATTAATGTAACGATGTGTAGCGCTTTGATATTTTGTGAGAATAAATGTAACTAATTTTTAGTAGCCACAACACTCCAGAGACTAAACAACCTTTAAATGATTGATTTAAACTGTTGCACAATGTCAAACTGACAAGTAAGCAGTGAAACAGCACTAACCTGACTGCTGCAACTCATAACTCATGATAACTTTAAGTAGCGCCCGTGGAGCCGGCTACCGACTGCTTCAAACCTCCTCTCCCTGTCACTGCCGGGGCGAGGCGCTAAGGCAGAAGGCGATACTCAATTTGGCAGATCGGGTGCCCAGTGAGCGTTGCACGCTCACTGACGTCACAATATGCCTGGTGCTGAAGTCCCCGGCTTTAACTCGTAGCGGCGGTGCTACAGCGGGGCCGAATTTAGGGTGCGGCGTTGGATTCGCCTCGCCGCGGCACTACTGCCTCAGCGCCCCTTTAGCGCCTCCACCAGGTGCTAACTGGAGGCTCTAAGGTACCGAATTTCTCCCCCTTTCATTTCTGCCACTGAAGGGCAGACGGCTGCCATCTTGGTCTGGGGGTTGTTGTTCACAGGGGCTTCCAGACCATCACATCAGTCCTGCACTCTTTTCTCACACAGAGCTGGAGGAGTGCTGAGGCGCAATCCTAGGAGTGTGGCCTTGGCTCCATTGGAGAGGCACCTGCTGTACTCTGTCAAAATGACAGCATGCCTGCTCTCCCACCATGCGCTCTGCTAATACCCTTGTTACTGCCACACAGCCAGCTAGGCCAGACTGTTCCGCCCACGCAGAGATTCTGCAGCCGTGCTCTCAAGGTCCACAGCTGCTCGATGTCACCCATCTCGGCCAACTGAAGCGTCCTCAATGGAAGCTTAGCAACCTTCCACCTTCCAAGCTGTGGCCATTGGGGCAACAGTTCATTGGGGCACTAGGATAGGTAAAACAGCACACAACACAAACATTAAAAGGTTGGACAAGGGACAATTTCACTAAAGGATCCTACAATAAGCGTGGGACCCCTATTTGAATAAGAAGTGTTTGAATAAGAAGTGTTTTTAAAACTTCCGGTGTGTGCCCTGGTACCGATGGAGGAGCCCGATCCAATATGATGGGCGGTGCACTTCTGACGCAGAATGAGCGCCTGCACGCTGCTCGCCATATTGTATCCTCAGGCGCCCGTTTACGCAGTGTGATCAAATTTCTAGGCTTGCTTATCTTTTTTAGATGCCGTTTCTCTTGTTAGTTACAAGAAGATTCTCTTTGTTTTCTCTAGTCTTCTTCTGTAGTAATCTTTACCTAGCAGTTGTAGAAGAGTACCTTCCCAAGTACAAAATATATTCAGGACAGACTGTACGTGGTTATAGAAACATAGAAACATAGAATCTAGGAGCAGGAGTAGGCCATTCGGCCCGTCGAGCCTGCTCCGCCATTCAATACGATCATGGCTGATCATCCAAATCCAGTACCCTGTCCCTGCTTTAATCCCCACAGTACACATATCCCACCCTACCCCCGTAACCCCACATATTTAATTCCCCCTAACATATCCCATCCTATCCCCACATATTTAATCCCCCCTAACACTAAGGGTCAATTTATCATAGCCAAATCAACCTAACCCACACATTTTTGGACTGTGGGAGGAAACCGGAGCACCCGGAGGAAACCCACGCAGACAATGTGCAAACTCCACACAGACAGTCACCCGAGGTCAGATTCGAACCCGGGTCTCTGGCGCTGTGAGGCACCAGTGCTAACCACTATGCCACTTATATGTTATATAAATTAAATTGTATGGCTATACTAGTCAGTTACAGGCAGAGATAAGTGTGTCGCTTAGCTGTACAAGTTGTCTGAGATCAAAGAAGTTGAGAGCTAAACTAACGGATACAGATTGTCGTATGTAAAGTGGATTCAGCCAGAATAGAGAAAAGTAGTGGAACTGATAACTCCCCCACTGAAGGCGCTCATCAACTCAACGTTCCAGAAGCTAATGCCACAGTCCCAAGCGAGGAAGAAGATCATCTAAACTACGTCAATCATAAGGACAAGGTCATATAAGCACTGGAAATATTTAAGCTATCCAATAGACTGACTATCTAATGCTGTTAACTTGTCAGCTATCTAGGGATTTAATCCTAATTTAAATTTTCCAATTTGCAATAGTCTCAGACACAGGTCTCAATTATAATTTAATAATCAGCGATTCTGTTAGTGCTGAATTACAATGACACTACTGAATTGCCACGACAACTTCTGTTGTTCATTTTGTTCAGTAACTTTGGGGGAAAAATTCAGTACCTTAGCGCCTCCCATTAGCGCCATCTGTTGGCGTTAACGGGGCGCTAGAGCATTATCGCCTCAGGTTGACAGACGTGGTTCCCGAGCTGCGTGATTCCCGTGGTCATCCAGGGAAATTTGAAAGGTAGGGTTAAAAAGAGGTTTAAGGGTCTGACAAGTCCCTAAATTACTTCGGCCGCATCTGCCGTTCGGGTCTCTGCTGCGCTGGCAAACGCGCCTGAGGGGAAGGTGCGTGGGGGTGGGATGACGGTGGGTTCCCGACCTGCTCCAAGGTATTTCAAATTTCCCTCCCGACCGCCTCCAATTGCGCCCGCACGGACCCCAGAAAATTCTGGCCTCAGTGTTTAAATGTAAATACTAATAATTGTGGTTTGTTGCCAATAAATAGTTGTTAGTGCAAGACTTAGGGCTGGATTTTGTCTTGGGGTCGGGTTGGGGTCGTGTTACCCACATTTTGTGTTGCCCCCCCGACTCCAGATTAATGTGGATTAATGGTGCGATTTTAACTTAATTGGCCAATTGAGTTCCAACATGTGGGAACCCATGGCCAATGAGTTATTCCAGTCTGAAAGTCGCCTCCGATGACATCATCATTGCTGCTGCATTTAAGGTCTGCAACAAGCCTTGCTTCCTCTGCAGGCTGCCAAGCTTTTGGACCTCAAATCTAAGCACCTGCAGCAGGAATGGCCAGCCAACGGCCCAGGGCTGCTCCCAGATTCCATGACGTTGCCCTTCAGGCTTTGGTGGATGGAGCAAGAGCCAACAAGGAGGTGCTCTTCCCCTCCTCAGGGAGGAAGAAGCCTCCCCAGCAGACAAAGGCTGTGTGGGTCCAGATCGCCCAGGAGGTCACCTCTTTATCTTTGACATGCAGAACCTGGATCCAGTGCAGGAAGAGGTTTCATGACCTTCTACGTACTGCTAAAGTGAGTATGACTTTCCCTTCACCCTCAATCTGATCCCCATTGCCTCTCCTCATCAGCACTCAGCTTTTGCAACCTCTTCCTCCATATCCCACTTGACACTGACATCCATGCACCCTTACCCATTCCCTCTCCCTCTATGGTCACATTCACCTTGCTATTCGACTATGCAGCCCTCACACTCCCTATCACTGTCATGCTTTGAAAACAACTTACAACACACAGGGAGGGCCCTTAGTCTCGCCAGCTCAATCCATCTTTGTCTCCTTCTAAGCATCTATGCTATGGATTCTCTACACTCACTCCTTCAATCTCACTCAAACTCCACTTGTCTCCCTCATTGCAGGAAAAGAGAGCTCACAATAAAAGGGAAAGAGCCAGGACAAGAGGAGAGCCACCCTCATTAGCCCAGCTCACCCCCTGGGAGGAAGCGGTCCTGGAGATCGTGGGCGTCCAGGAGGAAACGCAAGTGGGGGACGAACAGACGGGTGCAGCAGAGCAAGCTGGTGACTGAATAGTGTTCCATCTCTCTCATTGACATTGCATGAGTCGCTGATAATGAATCTGAAGCTCTAACAGATGGATTTATGATCATCTGCAATATGCAATGTGCATGTAACCTTGGCATCTCATCTCTGACTCTTTCCTTTACTCCCCCACAGGACCATCGCAAGCACCCATCCCCACTAGCCAGGAGGAGCAGCCTGAGCAGACAGACTCCTCAGAGGAAGCTGCAACCTCTGAGGGCGCAGCGTCAGCAGAACTAAGCGCACCCAGCACCAGCGCAGACACTCACACCTCGATGGGACCCTCGGGACATAGAGTAGTGTTGTCACCTGGTGTATCACAGCTCACAAGTGAGCATCAGCAGATGGTGGAGACAGGGACAGCAGTGGAGAGTCCTAGTCGGAGGGCGCAGGACTCTCCTAGCTCGGCTCAGCTGCATGTCGACCCTCTGCCTCTGGGGCCATCCATAAGATCAGCGGTGCTGGGACTCCAGGAACAGATGCAGGAGTCTCTGACAGGTTTTATCTCCAGGGTCGCTGCGAGTGTGGAGCGAATGGAGGAGTCCATAGCGAACATGAGCAGAGCCTTTGTGGAGTCATTGGTGCATGAACGCATCACCATGGAAAGGATGGCAACCTCCATGGAGGTGATAAGTCGCCAGAGTGCAGAAAACATGGTCATTGTTCTGAATAGAATGACATCTCTGGAGGAGCGATGGTCATCTATTGAACAGAGAAACCAGACCTTCATGGAAGTCCTTCTGAGTAGGACTTCCAGTGCAGATACGGGTCCCCATGGCCCCCCTGATGTGCAGCAAGGTGCTCTCAAGCCACTTGCAAGCGCTGAGGTGGACCTGACCCATGAGAGGGATGTTGGTGGCATACAACAAGGAGGTGGGGGCTCCTCTCCAAGCGCTCACACTTCCATGCCACTGACAGGTCCTCGGTCAGAGCCCCACCAGAGTCCGCACCCAAGTGAGATCGGCGTCTCAACCCCTGCCCAGCCGCAGGAGCAGCAGACTGTTGCCGAGCCCTCTCAGGTTCGCAACCCCAGAGGATGCCCGCCAAAGGAGTCGAGACAGGAGCAGCAACAAAGTGAGCAGGGGGCCTCCACTTTTGCTGAAGCCACAGGGGAAGCACCACGTAAGAGAAAGAAACTGCACAAATAGTCACAAGGGTAGTTACTTGGGTGAATTTTGATGTGTATTGTTAAAAAGCCATCAGGTCTAAAGTTTAAATAAAAACTCTGATGGCTACAGCTGCAGTTGTGGCGTCTGTCATTTCGCTAATGGGACTTCCACAATGAGGCCTTAGGATAACTTGCAATTGTTAGTATGGTGGTCACATTGTTAGGGATCCGCTGGGTCTGGGCCATTGTCGTAGCTCTGGTAAGAAGCTGCGAGGCAAAAGTGCTTTCTTGTCTAGGCTAAGCAAATCTGGCCAAGATGAGTGCGTTCCTTGCATTCCGGGCAGCTATGGTCTCGCGTAATGCTGCCGCTGGTTGAGGGGCCTCTACAAGTTGTTCGTTCTCTCTCTCCTCCTCCTCCTCCTCATCTGAGGAGGCTATGTGAGGAGCCACTTGGTCCTCCGGCATCTGTAAGCCACGATGCTGTGCCATGTTGTGAAGTGCACAGCAAACCATGACGATTCTGGAGACCCTGGCTGCTGAGTATTGCAGGGCTCCACCTGATCTATCCAGGCATCTGAAGCGCATCTTCAGCATACCGATGGTTTGCTCGATTATGGAACTGGTGGAAATGTGGCTGGAGTTGTAGCTCTCCTCAGCTGTGTTGGATGGGCTCCTCAACGGCGTCATTAGCCCTTGTCTCCAAGTAGCCATCCGTGAAGTTGGTCTGGCGGACTGAATAGCGGAGGCACACTAGACTGGCGCAGTATGAAGGAGTCATGGCAACTGCCAGGGTACTTGGCACAAACATGCAGAACTTCCTTGTTGTGGTCACACACCAGCTGAACGTTGAGGGAGTGGAAGCCCTTGCGGTTGACAAAAATACCTGGATTGCGATGGGGTGCCTTAAGGGCCACATGTGTGCAGTCAACGACGCCCTGCACCCTTGGAAAGCCTGCCAGATAGCTAATCCAACCGCACGCGCCGTGACACTTGCTCGATCCTTGGTGAAATGGATGTGATTGTGCGCGATGGCCAAGAGGGCATCGGTTACCTGCGTGATGCAGGTGTGTGTGGCCGCCTGGGAGATGCCGCAGATGTCTGCTGCTGATCCCTGGAATGAGCCTGAGGCAAAAAAGTTGAGTGCGGTGGTGACTTTGACGGCCACTGGTAAGGGGTGTCCACCTGGTCCTCTGGGCTCCAGGTCTTGTTGCAGCATTGCGCAGATGTCACCCACTACCTCTCGAGAAAGTCGGAGCCGCCTTTACATAGATTACATAGAAGATAGGAGCAGGAGTAGGCCATCCGGCCCTTCGAGCCTGCTCTGCCATTTAATGAGATCATGGCTGATCCTCCAATTCAGTATCCCGTCCCCGCCTTCTCTCCGTAACCCTTAACGCCTTTTGCCTGTAGAAATATATCTAATTCCCTCTTAAATATATTTAATGAGCTGGCGTACACTGCCCTCTGTGGCAATGAGTTCCACAGGTTCACCACCCTCTGAGTGAAGAAATTCCCCCTCATTTCTGTCCTAAATGGTTTAGCCCTTATCCTTAAATTATGTCCTCTAGTTCTGTTCTCACCCGCCAAGGGAAACATTCCTTCTGCATCTAGTCTGTCTAGACCTGTCAGAATTTTATACACTTCTATGAGGTCCCCTCTCAATCTTCTAAACTCCAGTGTGTACATCCCTAAACTACATAGTCTCTCCTCATAGGTCAATCCCGCCATTCCTGGTATCAGCCTGGTGAATCGCCGCTGCACCCCCTCCATGGCAAGAACATCTTTCCTCAGATGAGGCGACCAAAACTGTACACAGTACTCGAGGTGTGGCCTCACCAGTGCCCTGTACAGCTGCAGCAAGGTATCCCTGTTCCTGTATTCCAACCCTTTTGCTATGAAGGCCAGCATACCGTTTGCCTTCTTGACCGCCTGTTGCACCTGCATGCTCGCCTTCAGTGACTGGTGTACAAGAACACCCAGGTCTCTCTGTATTTCCCCCTCTCCCAATTTATTGCCATTTAAATAATAATTTGCCCTCCCGTTCCTGCACCCAAGGTGGATAACTTCGCACTTGTCCACATTATAGTGCAGCTGCCATTTATCTGCCCAATCACCCAGTCTGTCCAAATCGCTCTGGAGCTTCCTGGTCTCCTCCTCTGAGCCCACCCCCCCTCCTAGTTTAGTGTCGTCTGCAAATTTGGAAATGCTGCATCCGACTCCCTGATCCAGGTCATTAATGTAAATTGTGAACAGCTGGGGACCCAGGACAGATCCCTGTGGTACCCCACTTGTTACTGCCTGCCATTCAGAAAATGAGCCGTTTATTCCAACTCTCTGTTTTCTATCTGACAGCCAGTTCTCTATCCACGTCAATACTTTCCCCTTTATCCCATGAGCTTCAATTTTCCATGCTAATCTTTTATGTGGGACCTTATCGAAGGCCTTTTGGAAGTCCAGGTACACCACATCTACTGGCTCTCCCCCATCTATTTTACCAGTTACTCCCTCAAAAAATTCCAATAGATTAGTCAAGCACGATTTACCCTTTGTAAATCCATGTTGACTCTGTCCTATCCTGTTCCCATTTGCTAAGTGCTCCGCTATTTCATCCTTAATGATGGACTCCAGCATTTTGCCCACAACTGATGTAAGGCTTACAGGTCTGTAATTACCTGCTTTTTCCCTACCCCCCTTTTTGAATAGTGGGGTAACGTTAGCTACCCTCCAATCCATGGGCACTGTTCCCGAGTCTAATGAATTCTGAAAAATCATACTTAGTGCATCCGCTATCTCTAGGGCCACCTCCTTCAGTACCCTAGGATGCATGTTATCAGGCCCTGGGGATTTGTCCGCCTTCAATCCCTTTAGCTTCCTTAACACCATATCCTTAGAGATATTGATTTGCGTCAGTTCCTCCTTTGCCAATGTCCCTATTTTTCCCGATATCCCAGGGAGGTTTTTTGTGTCTTCCTTCGTAAAGACTGACCCAAAGTATGCATTTAGTTGGTCTGCCATTTCCTTATTTCCCGTTATATATTCCCCCGTATCTGACTGCAATGGACCAACTTTGGTTTTCACCAGTCTTTTCCTCTTGATATACTTATAAAAGCTTTTGGAGTTAGTTTTTATATTTTCCGCCAGCTTGCTTTCGTAAGCTATTTTGCCCCTCTTGATTAAGCCCTTTGTCCTCCTTTGCTCTATCTTAAACTGTTCCCAATCTTCCGCTCTGGCGCTTTTTTTGGCTATTTTATACGCCCTATCTTTGGATTTTATGCTGTCTCTAATTTCCCCTGTTATCCACGGTTGAGTCACCTTTTTAGATTTCCTTTTATGCCAGATTGGTATAAACAATTTTTGCAATTTTGTCATTCTATCTTTAAATGCTTGCCATTGTTTATCTACCTCCAGTCCTCCCAGGAATGTTGTCCAATCAGACCTACTCAGTTCCCGTCTAATGGCATCATAATTCCCCTTGTTTAAATTCAGGACCTTAGTCTCTGAGTCAATTTCTTCGCTCTCCATTTCGAGTGAGAAATCGATCATGTTATGATCGCTCTGACCCAAGGGTCCCCGTACAACAAGATTACTAATTAATCCCTTCTCATTGCACAGTACCCAGTCCAATATAGCCTGTTCCCGAGTTGGTTCCTCGACATATTGATCCAGATAACCATCCCTTAAACACTCAAGGAATTCCTCCTCCTCATTATTTTTACTGATTAGGCTAGTCCAATCTATATGTAAGTTAAAGTCACCTATGATGACAGCTGTGCTCTTATTGCATGCTTCTCTAATTTCCCTCGTGATGCCCTCCCCAACCTCTATTTTACTATTTGGAGGCCTATATACCACTCCTATTAATGTTTTTCGCCCCTCGCTATTTCTTAGCTCCACCCATATAGATTCTGTATTAACTGAGTTAATATCCTTCCTTTCAATTGCATTTATCCCCTCTTTTACCAGCAATGCTACCCCTCCTCCCTTTCTTTTTTGTCGATCCTTCCTAAATACTGAATACCCCTGTATGTTAAGCTCCCAGCCCTGCTCACCCTGCAACCATGTTTCCGTAATCCCAATTAGATCATAATTATTAACCTCTATTTCCACAGCTAATTCATCTACCTTGTTCCTGATGCTTCTCGCATTAAGGTATAAAACCCTCAGGCTTTTTTTATGCTCACATTTTTTATGAATTAGTTTGGCCCTTTGTTTTTTGTTCCTCACCCTTTTACCATTTATTTCTGTCTGCCTTTCACTTTCCTCTATTTCACTACATAGGTTTCTAGCCCCCTGCCATACTAGTTTAAATGCTCCCGAACTGCTTTATCAAAAATTACCCCGAGAACATCAGTTCCATCTTTGCACAGGTGTAGACCGTCCCTTTTGTATAGGTCACACCTACCACAAAACTGGTTCCAATGCCTCAAAAATTTAAAACCCTCCCTCTTACACCACTGCTCAAGCACTGCTGCTCAGACATGTTGAGGTAGCTGATCCTCTGTCTGTAAACCCTGTTTTGGGGGTATCTCCTGTGCCGACGGTCTTCCATGCGCTGGCCCCTTCTGGCCTGTGCAGCTTCAGGTGGGTGAGCAGCAGCTTACCGCTCCTGCTGTTGCTGCTGCTGTTGGTGGTGCTGTTGTTCATGGTTCTGCTGGTGCCGCTGCTGCTGTTCCTCCTCATCGGATATCCAGGAGGGAAGGAAATAAATGGCTCCCATGCCTCTGGTATATGTCTCAGTTGAGGAAGCCCTCAATGAGGGTGGCGAGAGGGGTTTCCCAGGAGGTCACACTGCAGATGGGTGTCAGGCTCCAAACTTCCAGAGCTGTGGTTATGCCTTCTAAAAGTTCCCCCAGACCTGTTACCTGCAAGTGATGGCTGATCAAATCTCCTATTTAAAGGTTGAGCTGCAGCTGAGACTCAGCAATCCACTTGTGCTCCCGCCAGGTTTCACTGGAGTGATTCCCATCAGGCGTGCTTCACGTGGGAAAAGGGTTAAACTGCCTAAAATGGTTCAAAATGGCATTACTGAGCCAATTTAGGGATAGTTAAGAGCGTTAATGGCCTCTCCCGCCTCTTGGAGGCGGGACGGAGTCGGGAACCCCGCGACCCATTTTGTCAAAATTGCGTGGAGGCGTGTTGGAGTCGGGATGGGGTCGGGACCCCCGAATCTGTTACTTTAACCCCCCACATGCCTCCAAACCCGACTCCACGGGTCATTCAAAATCCAGCCCTTATTGTTTGACTTCTTCTTTGATGACTTAGCAAGAAAAGATTAATTCTTTCACTTAATAGCTCATGGGTAACCTAATTGAGGGTTTGTAAACTGAACTCATATTCAATCTGAACTGGGTGATGTTAAACAGTGCAGCGAGCCCAATTTAGGCATCAGTCCCTCCTAAACTTAAACTAGGCAGTAAACGTCAGACGATTCGGAGTTAATCTGAGGTGCTTAAGGATTTGTCTGGTTTCTTGACATATATTTGTCGAGATACCAAAACCCCAGTGTTCTGACACAAATAATCAATGGGACTCAATGAGGGTGATTTTTGTCTGCCTATTGCCTCACTTTTCCAGTAAGAATGTTATGGTAGCAGCATGAAAACTGAATAAAAATGTTTGCACTGAATTCATGCCAGAGGCCCACCTGATTCGATATTCGAGTGGGTCTAAATTTAGACAATCAATGCTTCTACCTGAAACTATATACAAATCAGGGTACTGTACTGGTTTCAGGAGCCAAATACCGTTTTGGTTGCCATCTGCATTGCTATCGACAGTTCTACGACCTGCCCACAAACCATGGGTGGCACAGGTCGGGAGGATGCCATTTTCAGTGATATTTAACGGGATCATTGGCTGGTCTCAGGTAAATCACTGGAAACATTTTGCAGTCTTTTGGCTTGTGAAATATTTCTTCACATGAACAATTGCTGCTCCTCTGAACCACCAATGATGTGCAACAACTCTCCCAGTCCCTCCACCATCTAATGAATTGCATCTGACCAAAGACCAACGTTGTTATTATAGACTACTAACATTGCAGTGTCACCAGATACTCCCAGAACACAATCTGTACAAAAATATTTTGAAAAACATTTTATAATTTCCAAATTCCCCAAACAAATCGTAGTACTAATGCTCACCCTGGTGAAAGCCCCTAGGGTCTGTGTTGCATGCTCTGAAACATAGAAACATAGAATCTAGGAGCAGGAGTAGGCCATTCGGCCCGTCGAGCCTGCTCCACCATTCAATACGATCATGGCTGATCATCCAAGTCCAGTACCCTGTCCCTGCTTTAATCCCCAAAGTACACATATCCCACCCTACCCCCGTAACCCCACGTATTTAATTCCCCCTAACATATCCTATCCCCACATATTTAATCCCCCCCTAACACTAAGGGTCAATTTATCATAGCCAAATCAACCTAACCCACACATTTTTGGACTGTGGGAGGAAACCGGAGCACCCGGAGAAAACCCACGCAGACACGGGGAGAATGTGCAAACTCCACACAGACAGTCACCCGAGGTCAGATTCGAACCCGGGGCCCTGGCGCTGTGAGGCACCAGTGCTAACCACTATGCCACCGTGTTGCTCATCTTGTGCTCATACAAAGTGTTCCCCCATCACTGGCTACAGCATGAGAGATGGAAGACTGTTGTGACTCAGATAAGGGCTCTTAAAATGTTAAGATGTTAAGATCTTAAGACTTCTAGGAGTTCCAGCCTGAGAGGGCCCAGCTGCAGACTGCAGTATCTCAGTAGCTGCCGAGTCAATCTGGTCCAGTTGGCTTGCAGGCACGAGGGTGTGCATTGGTTGAGGGGGTGGTGAGGGGACAGGTGTGCTGTCCTTGTGAGCGAGGGCAACCTGCGCCACCTCCATTGTGCCAATACCACTCCCATGGGGCTGCAGCACAGAATTCCCACTGATCCGGATCACACCAATCTACAGAAGGTCAGTGAGGTGTTTGAAGTCTCTGGGCTAAAAATTCGGGGGCTTTATGTCACCCGTTACCGTCAAAAAATCGCGAAAAAAGGGCGGCCATCGCTCTTTCGCCAGCTGGTGGCGGGTCCCGTGGCGTCCTCCATTTTCCCAGGCCCGGCAGCGCTGCCGGTAAGATCCATCGCCCTGCAAATTAAAATGAGGGAGAGGTGACATCACGCCGATTTAAAGTGAGATCAGTGCTGGGTCCTAGCTCTCCAGGTAAACCCAGAGTGCAGCAGATTGACAGAGGCGCTGTCAGCACCTCTTAAAGGGACACACACATCTTTCAGGTAAGTTTTCAGTTAAGCTTTTGGACCTTTTTTTTTGATTTTACTGAAGTAGTGGCTTGCTGCAATAGATGTTAAAAGCTTTTTAAGTGTGGAGGGACTGGCTAACGCCTCCCGTGAAATTCTGTGGGAGGTTAGCAGCGGCGTTAACCGTTAGCGCCGTGCGGCGCTGCGCTGCTGGCGATGACGTCATCGCCATGCGCAGCGCCCCGCTTGTGCCCCGCTCGCGCCCCAGCTGTAATATTGCGTGGCACCCCCTGACTTACCGCCGGACGCTATATCCGCCGGGGGCAGGGGGGCCTACCTGCGGCCGGGTCGACGCTAGTTAAAAGGGAGGTGGCGGGCGGCCATTTTTGTTGCTGGCCGCCTGCCAGCATCTGCCCCCGTTGCTGTCCCCGGCCCCCGTGAAGCCCCCCCGCGGGGTGCCGGCTGCTCTCCATGAGCCAGGCACTCCTGTTGAGTGCCGGGCTCCTTTGCCGGCACTGCCGATCCCTGGTGGCCCAGCTGGGCGCCAGGCCCCTCCCCTTTAATAAGAGTAGGAAGGCCTGCAGTACCGTGGCATGACGTGCCGCAGCACGAGGCGCTGTGGCACGTACGCCGCAATATTGGCTCGCAGCGCCCCAAGAGGGATGCGGGGTGCTTCCAGTAGCGCCCCTCCTCCCTCTCGGGGTGCTACCTGGGAAAATCGGCCGCGGGGGCGCTAATTTTTTCAGGGGTGCTAAGGGCGCTACTGTAAGGTTTCCAAAATTTTGCAGATCCCCAAAAACCTAAGGAAAAAGGACTTTGGAACTACCTCAGTGTGATAAAAATGCATTTGGGCCTAACCTAAGGAATTTAAGACCAAAAACCAAGTTTTGGCATTTTAAAACTATGTCTGGACAAGGAGGTGGGTTCGACCTCTGTAAAAGCAGTTTCGGGTATTGCAGTTAATTGCACTGTCTGGGGAACTGGGATGACCCCACTCAAGCCCCAGCAGACATTAACATTTGAACAATATACCCTGGGAGAAGAGCAGTCCCACCCAAAATACAGGTCCCATCAAACCGATTACAGGGCCCATCAGAAACATGCATAATAAAACCCACTCAGGACCATTCTATAGAAAAGACCGAGTCCAGCCTAGAAACCCAAAACACAAAATCAATCACCAGTGATCAGCCAAGGAGATCGACAGGATGCAAACCATCCCAAAGGCCATCTGACACTTGCAGAGCAGTTACTGGTAACAGGCCCGCCAAAACCAGACAATGAACTGAGTAGATTTGGCGGGTAGATAAGGCCATGTTCAATGGGTGAGATTGAAGGCCTGTTAAAAAAACAGTTAATGCGCTAGTAAGACATTACCGATTTACGAGCCCGCCAAAAACCAGACAATGAACTGAGTAGATTTGGCGGGAAGATAAGGCCACTTCAATTTAGTATAATTGAAGGCCCGTTAAGCAGTTCAAGGTCAGTCGCAGTCGGTGGTCATCAAAAGAAGAAGAAACCAGGAAGAAGACAAACTGAGCTGGAAGCGAGTCGGCATCGCTCACCACTCAGACACACCTGAGTCCAGCCCGTGAAGATACCACCTCGACGGACCTCCAACAACGGTCCCAACACAGTCACCCGGAGCAACAAGCCAAGAAGACATCGACGGCTCCACAAGGTCGACCGACACACTAGACAAGGCCTAAAGCCATCGCGGAAACCAAAGGCCTCACGAAACCAACAACCGCACATTACCCCCAACTGACCGGGTAATAGCAGGCCACCGCGACCAACAAAGACCAACTCAAGGAAGAAAACCCGAAGAACCGCAAAGTTTCCACACTACAAACTACTCCTGACTTACCCCTGGGTAAGATTTCTACCAAAAGACTCTAAACCCTACTCCTAACCAAAGGAAATTGGGTACTCACCAGATAGATCCAAAACGCACCCTACCACATCAGCGGACTCGCGAAGACTGACCAGAGACGCAGGTGAAGTCCTCTACCGCATACGGGGTACGGCAGACACTAACCGCCATAAACAGCGAACCCCAAAACCGCGATTTAGCCCAACTGTCAAAGGATTGGTGAGCATTATCCCTGGTCCTTCAAAACCTAACTTAGCTAGTAAAGTGGGGTTGGGAGGGGTGAAGTATTGTTCTACTGTCATTTCCCTCGCTTGTACCGAAGTGTTCCCCACCTTTAGAGTGTTAAGAGTGTTGTCATTTGTGTTTTACCTTTTGAATAAAGATTGAAGTTCTTTCATCAAACTCAGTTGTCTGCTGCACCTTTTGTCACAACCCCCAAATAAGTCCAAGGTCTAGAACCAAGGGAGTGGGAGCGATTCGAACCGCTCAGAAGTCAGAGGTAAAGCTGACACAAACCACCACCCCCTACACTACCCAATTTTTTACCCCATAGAGTTTTCTGTAGCTTGCAAGTGTTTAGAGCCAACTCTCTATCCAGTGGCACCTCATCTCTCCTTCACCTGCCATCTATTACATCAGAATGGGTACGGTTTACACTTTCTCACCTTGGTCCTCAGAATCTGATCACGATCAGCCCCAACACCAGCAGCACCAGGCACACCAGCAGCACCAACAACACCAACCTTCTCTGCAATCACCTGATGCTGCACAGGACAGATGGCATCAGAACCCGAGCACATTGCTGCCTGGGAGGTCAGGGATGGCCTCACCATAGCCAGATTTACTTCACTTGATGCTGTCCACCCTGGCTGCCACATGATGCACCAGGTTGGCACCACCCCACACCAACACCATAAAGCATCCCTACAATGTCCAAGCCATTCCTTTTACACTCACCACAATTGCGGGGGGATACCGTTATGTCTCACCATTCATTGCAACTCACTAAGCCACTTCCAAAGGTGCACACAAATCTGTCCAAGAACGCAAAGTGTTGAAAATAAAGGTTTCAATTTTTGACAGCACATTAACAGAAACTTTACATGAACATTGGATAAAACACCCAAGTGGCTACCCTTGTGTGTTATTAGTTGGTATGATTGCACTAGGATGAGGGTGAGTGTGAGGGGTGGCTAGTGAGATGGGGAAGTGATAATGTAGATAGAGAGGGATGGGTGGAGGTGCAAGATAAGTTGGTGTGAGTAAGGATGTGCAGGAGTAGGGTAGGGAAGGCAGAGTGATGGGGATGTGATGAGAGGCACAGCAGATGAAGGTGAGTGTGGCTTTGTATTCACATTTCCTAATCTAATGAGATCATTGAAATGTTTGTGCCACTACACCCAGGTCCTCCTGACGACATCCCTGCTTGTGACCTCCTCTGCAATGTGCAACCAGGCTGTTTTGGTCTCCTGGGGAGGTTTCTTCCGTTCATTGGAAGGGAAGAGAACCTCCCTGCGTGCTCTGACTCCCTCCATAAGAACATGGAGGGAGTCATCACTGAATCGAGGTGCAGCCCTTTGCCTTTGTGAGCTCATTTTTGGAGTTGAACAAGCTATCTCAGCAATGGTTGTTTCAAATTCAGGAAGTGGAGTGAAGTGGGGCCATGGGCCCTTTAAATAAACCAGCAAGAGAAGCGTCAGCGCTGATGTCACCTGACCTGCACTTCCTAATAGGGTCGGCGAAAGCGACGGGCGGGCTTAACAAGGCCCATTAACGTAAAATCCTTTTTTTAGGCGGGCTTCAGTAGGCAGCGGGAGCGTATCCTGACAACGACCTCTCCTGCCCTGAACCCGCCTCGGCTAGCGAAATTGCAGCCCACATCTCAGGTCGAGCTGCTCCCTGACCTGCTGAGTATTTCCAGCATTTTATGCTGTCATTTCAGATTGACAGCATCCGCTCGCAGAGGGAAGAGGAAAATGCAGAAGAGGAAGAGAAGCAGATGAGGAGGAAGAAGAAGAGGAGAAAGCAGAGGGAAGGATGCAACCAAGACATCCCTTTCTGGCCGGGATATCCGGGATGGAATTAGCCACCTGTGGTACCAGTGACCACGACCCCAATTTCCCTTTCAACAATAGTCCCACACCTTACCTTCCCTCTGTTACTGACCATCAGAGTGTCCTCTTGGACACAGTGCTGAAATAAAAGCCACCACAAAGCAAAATTTCCAGTCCAACTTTATACACCTATCCATCCAATATGACATCAATAAATCAACTCATCACCCTTATGCATTCTCTTAGTGACTGTCTTGTGTGTGCCTTTGCCTATCCTACTGATGTCATGCAGTGCTACCCCAGTGGCTGCAGCATGGCTGGTGGAAGGCTGCTGAATTTCAGTGGGGGACACTGCAGATGGTCTTACTGGTCCACCTCGAGGAGCTGGTGGCTGGGAGTGTGCAATCAAGTGACAGTGTTTCTTCTTCTTCTTCTTCTTCTTCTTCACTCTCCTCTCCCTCTTCTTTGCCAACCACTGGCTGGGCAGGCTGCATTTCGTGGGTGTGTGAAATGAGGAAGGCACAAGGGTGGAGTTGTGGTGAGGGGAGGACGGGAAAGCAAGAGATGCATGCCAGAAGGAGGATAACGTACGAGGATACCAGCATCTTGGATCCTTTCAGCCCCACCGCTAGCCAAGGGCTTAGCCATGCCCCTGCCAAGAATGACCAGCACCGTCTCCTCCAAGGGGGTGAGGTGAGGCTAAGAATGGGCGATGTGCCTCGTAATTGGTACAGATTCTTGGTAGGTGAGTGATTGGGGATGGGAGTTGTGCATTGAGCAGTGTGTGAGGCTAGTGGTGCAGTTGGTAGGAGATGGGTTTTGAAGATGCATTCACTGACCTTGACCAGTGGTCTGAGGTCATGAAGCTTCTTTGGACATGGGCCAGGAGGTGGGGGGCGACGCTGCTGGCAGTGATGACCTTGGTGATGTGGTCCCACATCGTTCTTGCTGGAGGATCTCCTGGGCCCTGTAGGTAGAGGCCCTCTCTTGCAGTGTTGACCCCCTGCACAAAGCTGGAGTGCTTCGTGCGAGACCCTGGGTGCCCCTTCCCTGGCTTGCTGAGCCATTTATGTTAGTGCTGAAGCACTTTTCCCATTTTTTGAGGTTCGGTAGGGAATTCAGCTTTAAGTGCTGAAGACTCCTTTTTGGGACTTCTGTTTAATGTTAATTTAAAAAAAAAGGCAGTAAGGTCTGAAAACTCAATTTTTTCACTTCATTTTAATTTTTGTTAGTTCTGACGACATTGCCCCTTTAATTCATAGCCCTTTTAATTTCCCACAATTCCTTGCGAACTCCATAGCCTCGCTTCCAGAGGCTGTTAGAAGCTGGAACTGCACTTCAGAATGGGAACTTCGACTTCCATGCCTGCACAAGTGCCACCAGGAGGTTATTACACAGCAAGTTAGCGCTGAGCTAATAATCTTTAGTCCCAGCGTGAATTTTCCCCTGGTAGCGCTTCGTCCATTTTCAGCGGCTGTTAACCCGAATTGCCGGTGACACGGCAACTTTCGTGGCGGACATGAATTTTTCCCCTCTATCTATTTGGTTCGGTCTAAGGCGTAGATTATGGAGTCCAGAAACTGCATGGTGCCCGTATAAAAATCCTTGAGAGATGCTACAATGGCAGCTGATGCCATAGACTCTTGCATGGAGGGCTCAGATATTACCAGCATTTTATTTCCAGGTTTAAAACAAAACTGAATTCAAATTCTCAAACTGTCATGGTTTGATTTCAATTTACGTTCTCCAGATTGTTAGTCCAGGCCTCTGGATTAGTAATCCAGAAATGTAACCACTACACTACCATACCTGCACATATTGGGAGCGTGAATAGTGCTGGAAGCCCACCCTAAATATTAAAATTAAGCCCAACCATGAAAATGGTTCGAGTCTCTTGCCGCTGCCATCAGGCAGGCATATCGGATGTCCCGCCTGATATAGACGTTAACATGAAAATCGCCTCAATGAGTCCTGTGCTGCTAGATTGGGAGGAGGGGGAACATTCACTGGAGGGTAATAGAATAGGATTGAATAGTGGAGATGTTAAGGTGGGTGAATATTCTGGATTTTGCTTCATAACCTTTGGCTTTAAGGAATCTTTTTGTGTAACTTTCCCTCTGCAGATCAAATTGGTGGATACAGTCCATGAGAGAATGCTTGTATATTAGACAAGCTCTGCAGGAGCAGGTTTGATGGCAGAAGAACCTACTTTTCTTTTCTTTTGTTGTTACATTCAAGGTAAAGGGAGGAGTTTGAAAAAATAATTAGGGTTGGTGGGCGGGAGTGATAGCATGAGAGAGATACACCCAAAGCAATGTTCTTGAGAATGTGGAGTGATGGGAGTACCCTGGTGGTAATTAATTTGAGATAGCCAAGGGCTAGTTATTGGGATATTGATGTTTATGGGAAGGAGATTTAAGTCAGTTGTGAATGGAATGATTTGTTGATTTTTCAGGAGGGGATTCCTCTCCTGTTTAAAGCAAGATTATATGTTCATATATTATTGTAATAAAGTCATTCATAAAAGAAAAAACAAATGACAGAATGACACTATATAATATCACTGAATTTTATTGATATCCTCCCCATTTTTGTTCCCCACTGTTATTTCCTGCTGTCATCTCTTGGCTACTGTGATCTGGGCTGAGGATTTCTTTGGGCTCCTTGGACAGACAAGAAGTACGCTTTGGTTAGCCTGAACTAGTTCAATAAGATGTTCCTAACCACTCCCAGTGCTATCGAGAGGCAGTGCTCATGAAACCAACCCAATAGTTGAGTTTGAATGTCAGCCAAAGCTGAGGTTTGCCCTTATGGCCCTCTGACTGGGAATTTATTTAAAATCTCAGAATACAGATTATTCCTTAAAGGATACTGTCTTCAGGAAAAAAGTTTCTTAATTTTTTACTTGAGGAGGGAGAAGAGTTTGAAGAACTGTGTAGTGTCATTAAATGATATACACAACTGATGGAATGATGCATTTTGATGTGATTAACGTGTTGTGTTTTTAAACAAACAAATGTTTGACAGACACTTGTTTTTCTGAACATACTTCCCCTTTAAGTAGAATTCCTGTCAAGTAGGCAGATTGCAGGACTGATTCTCCAAGTCCGTGCTGCCGAAAAGGGAGTCTCCCCCCACCAGACACCTCCCCCACCAGCCTCATTCCACTACCCCCCCCCCATCCCCCAACCGTGCACATCAGGAAATCTCGAGCATGTTGCCAATGATTTTACGGCCATATTGGGGAGGTACATTGAGTGCAGCACACCTGATTTGCTTTGGCCAGAGGATCTGGCCCCTGTCAGTGGCATCAACTTAAAAAATAGGCCCTGCAATATTTCTTTATTCTTTTATAAGGGATTCTGCTTTAAGTCCGTTATGATAAAAAAGATAATTTTCTTTTAAATATATGGGGATGAAATATTGTCATGGTTAGTAGCACAGATGGGCTATAACGAATCGGCAGCCCATTTTACACCCATCCCCATTTTCTGTTCCATTGACTTCCATTGACTGCCCAAGACTAATTTCACCCTCATGGGTTTGCAATCAATATCCTTATTATGAACACTGCAGATGCTGATCTTTTAATTGCTTATCTGTCTGTTGAAATGTGGCACTCTAAGCTCCTTAAGTAGCCTAACACAATTATAAAAAATAACACAAGGTTTCCAAATAAATTACTTGTTCTACTAGAGCACATGCCTCTCTGCCATCTGCCTATATATAAATTTTTGAATACAAGGGGGTGATTCCAACAGTGAGCTGAACTCACAGGGCCGGTGGCTCAGATATTGAGGCTATAATGCTGTCTTAACTGTGACCTGTGTTCCTGTGAGTGCGGCTCGTGCTGGAAATGAGGGATTGAAGAATTACCCCTACAATCTATCCCTTGGAGGAATGCTATCTTCATGGAAAAAGTAATTCACAAACACATTTGATTGAGGAGGGAAAAGTGCCTAAAATACTGTGATGTCATGAAATTATGAAATTATATGCAAATGATGGAATGTTGCATTTTGACATAATTTACATTACTGTAATGTGTGTTTCTAATGAGTAAATGTTTGTCAAACATTTGTTTCTCTGAACATAGTGCCCCTTTAAGTCTGTCATGCTCCAGATACCAAACGCCATACACCTAAATGTCGCACTTTGTTGTGGATGCAAAATATTCTAAAAACAAGAAGGCCAATTAATCAACTGTAGCCTGATATTTCTAAGTAGTTACAACTGGCCTAGCAGTTTACAACCCACTATAATTATCTGGATGTGTTTATTTAGACCAGTGGACCTAAAGGGACAGGCCTTCAGCAGCTAACCATCACAACTGTGTACCAGACCCCAGAATACCCATGAGCAACTTCATGGGAGACCTACGAGTAAGTGTGTAAAATATGTAGAAAATCAGTTGCACAATTAACAGGATTTAAAGGTACTATTGTGGTATGTGCCTCTTGCTTTCTCATTTTCTCCCCCTGAACATCCATGACTTAATGATCAGGTCTACTTGTGTGCTTATTCATGCTACCTGAAACACTTTCCTCAGCTTCTCACTAACCAAGCATAGAAACATAGAAGATAGGATCAGGAGTAGGCCATTCGGCCCCTCGAGCCTGGTCTGCCATTTAATGAGATCATGGCTGATCATTCAAATTCAGTACCCTGTCCCTGCTTTCTCCCCATATCCCTTGATCCCTTTAGCCTTAAGAAATATATCTAACTCCTTCTTGAATATATTTAATGAATTGGCCTCAACTACCTTGTGTGGTAGAGAATTCCATAGGTTCACCACTCTCTGGGTGAAGAAATTCCTCCTCATCTCAGTCCTAAATGGCTTACCCCTTATCCTTAGACTGTGACCCCTGGTTCTGGACTCCCCCGCCATCGGGAACATCCTTCCTGCATCTAGTCTGTCTAGTCCTGTTAGAATTTTATAAGTTTCAATGAGATCCCCTCTCATTCTTCTAAACTCTAGCGAATATAAGCCTAATCGACCCAATCTCTCCTCATACGTCATTCCTGCCATCCCAGGTATCAGTCTGGTGAATCTTCGCTGCACTCTCTCCATGGCAAGAACATCCTTCCTCAGATAAGGTGACCAAAACTGCACACAGTACTCAAGGTGTGGTCTCACCAAGGCCCTGTACAACTGCAGCAAGACATCCTTGCTCCTGTACTCGAATCCTCTCGCTATGAAGGCCAACATAGCATTTGCCTTCTTAACCGTCTGCTGCACTTGCATGCTTACCTTCAGCGACTGGTGCACAAGGACACCCAGGTCTCGTTGCACTTCCCCTTTTCCCAATCTATTGCCGTTCAGATAATAATCTGTCTTCCTGTTTTTGCCACCGAAGTGGATAACCTTGCATTTATCCACATTATACTGCATTTGCCATGCATCTGCCCAATCACCCAACCTGTCCAAATCATACAGGAGTTTCTCTGCATCCTCCTCACAGCACACACGCCCACCCAGCTTTGTGTCGTCTGCAAACTTGGAGATATTACATCTAGTTCCCTCATCTAGATCATTTATATATATTGTAAATAGCTGGGATCCTAGCACTGATCCCTGCGGTAGCCCACTAGTCACTGCCTGCCACTCGGAAAAAGACCTGTTTATTCCAACTCTTTGCTTCCTGTCTGCCAACCAGTTCTCTATTCAAGACAGTACCTTACCCCCAATCCTGTGTGCTTTAACTTTGCACGCTAATCTCTTATGCGGGACCTTATCGAAAGCCTTCTGAAAGTCCAAATACACCACATCCACTGGTTCTCCCTTATCTATCTACCAGTTACATCCTCAAAAAATTCCAGTAGATTAGTCAAGCATGATTTCCCTTTTGTAAATCCATGTTGACTTTGTCCGATCCTGTCACTGTTTTCCAAGTGCTCTGCTATTACATCTTTTATAATGGACTCTAGCATTTTCCCCACTACCGATGTCAGGCTTACCGGTCTATAATTCCCCGTTTTCTCTCTACCACCTTTTTTTAAATAGTGGGATTACATTAGCTATCCTCCAATCCTTGGGAACTGTTCCAGAGTCTATAGGATTTTGGAAGATGACCAGCAATGCAACTACTATTTCTAGGGCCACTTCCTTAAGTACCCTAGGATGTAGATTATCAGGCCCTGGGGATTTATCGGCCTTCAATCCCGTTAATTTCCCTAACACCATTTCCCTACAAATACTGATTTCATTCAATTCCTCCCTCTCATTAGACCCTATGTTCCCCGACATCTCCGGGAGGTTATTTGTGTCCTCCTTTGTGAAGACAGAACCAAAGTATATATTTAATTGGTCTGCCATTTCTTTGTTCCCCATTATAAATTCCCCTGATTCTGACTGCAAGGGACCTACACTTGACTTCACCAATCTTTTTCTCTTCACATATCTATAGAAGCTTTTACAGTCAGTTTTTATGTTCCCTGCAAGCTTACTCTCATAATCCATTTCCCCCCTCTTAATTAATCCCTTTGTCCTCCTTTGCTGAATCCTAAACTGCTCCCAATCCTCAGGTTTGCTGCTTTTTCTGGCCAAATTATATGTCCTCTCCTTGGATCTTATGCTATCCCTAATTTCCCTTGTTAGCCACGGTTGACTAGTGTGCTGACTTTTAATAATGATAATTCTGTGCTGGGATCATTGTCTCTAGATATGCCGCGTTTTTATTTTATTCGTTCATGGGATGTGGGCGTCGCTGGCAAGGCCAGCATTTATTGCCCATCGCTAATTGCCCTTGAGAAGGTGGTGGTGAGCTGCCTTCTTGAACCGCTGCAGTCCATGTGGTGAAGGTAATCCCACACTGCTGTTAGGGAGGGAGGTCCAGGATTTTGACCCAGCGACGATGAAGGAATGGCGATATACTTCCAAGTCAGGATGGTGAGTGACTTGGAGGGGAACTTGGAGGTGGTGGTGTTCCCATGCGCCTGCTGCCCTTGTCCTTATGTGAATCCAGAGCAATATGGAAATAGTTACAATTTTCTAAGAATTATCAGTCAACACAACGAAAAAAAATACAGAATAGTTACTGAAGAAACCCTCTTTTCAGTCAGTTTGTTGCCATATAAGTTCACAGGTCATTGACATCTTCACTTGTGAACGGCTACATCTGGAGCTGGGGTGCACAATACAATCCGATCTAATATAAAGTGTCTGCTCCAATCTATAATGATCCCGTTTCATTAGTTTCTTCAATATAATCTCCTTTTTATGTGTTCTACTTTCACATTGTAGCTGGATGGCGTTTGACACATAGGGTTACCCCATTTAAACTACAGTACATTCCTCTGATAATTTAAGCTCCTGTGATATCCATCAGGTTTGGAGCTGCACCCGAAGGGTCACTCCAATTAAATCTGTATGCCTGTGATGTTTGTACTGCATGAACTTGTACTTGACAGCTTCTTTTCACATAAAAGGCAACTGGATGGAATTGTGCACAATAGGTTTATATGATTATAAAGAACTTCCTTTGATGTGCTTTAGACTCAGGGCACGTGGCTCATTTGCACTATTCAGATATTAAAATTTAAAGCCGTACCCCCAATGTACATACACATCATGTTAGAAAACAAAAAGACAATCACTTCCAGTCAATGTTTGACATATATATATATCACTAAATTCTACTTTTTTATGTGTGGCAGCACATATTCAGCACACCTGCAGCAGGGTTCATTTTTGATGTTTTATTTGCTGTTTGCCAAGATTGAGATTGCAATGTATGTTAATAATGTATGCAATAAAGGATTGAGTCAATTTGTAGGCCCTCACACTACATAAGAATGTACAAAATTATGGAATGAGGAAAGGTCGTTGGACCTGTCAGCCCATTTCCCCCATAAACCCCATCATAGACTATAGGCAAACTGCGTATCCTCCTGAGGGAGAGAACCAGTCATAAGTAAATCTTTAAGAAGATTAAGCTCTGTGAAATTTCTCCCTGATTCTCAAAGGTAATCAGGTAAAATAGAAGGATATTGATCTAATGCCTACATCCTACACTGCACACTTACAACTGTGATCAATTGCATCCTGCAGGTGATTCATCAATAGTTCTAGGAGCACAAGACCGTTGTCTTCTGAAGAACTTTCTACATAGAAATTACAACACGGAAACAGGCCATTTGGCCCTAGCAGTCCGCGTTGGTGTTCCACATGAGCAGTGGTCCTAATCCCATGTGCTGGTCCTGTTGCCATATCCCTTTTTCTTCAACCATCTATCTGACCTATTCTTTTGATCATCTATATCTATCCTTATAACCTTCAATCCCATTTGTAGCCAGATATTTATCTTGCTGCCTTTTTGGGGAGTTAATACAACATAGGTCAAAATGTCTGACAGCAGCAGCTGTGGAAATACCAGTGAGAGGACAGGAAGCAGGAAAGTCCATTTTAATGACTCTGAATTGGAAATAATTGTGGCAGAAGTGCCTAGTGAGATTAAACATGGCTAACTGAAAGACACAGTCATCGACCCGGCTTCCTTGACCAACAACTATTCAAATAGTGTAACTGTGGTTTCTTTTTTTTTCTAATGTCTCTCATTACGTTTGAAGAAATATGTATGATTGCAGACTGGAGATTTTCTTGCACTAAGGTTTATAAGATGATACTATTAACTGGCCATTCACACTCTTTCTGTGCAGAATGATGTTATTGTTTGAAAGCTTCCTACCTTCTCTGCTTTTGAGGCGCTGAGGTGCTTTTTATCTCCCTTATGTATCATCTTGACGTTAAAGGGAAAGGAATGATATAATTAGATTGGCACTCTGGGCTCTTCAATATTTCTGTACTTAGCTGTTCCATAATACATGTCAGGGGCTAGTAGGGCACTCAGTAAGGTTTCAGTTCCACATAAAACTTTTGATTACTGACGTATGACCCAAAGTTACTGAAGGCAACTGTTAAGACCTTTTATAATAGCTTCTGACGAAAGGTCATCGACCTGAAACGTTAACTCTGTTTTTCTCTCCACAGATGCTGCCTGACCTGCTGAGTATTTTCTGTTTTTATTTCAGGCTTCCAGCATCCGCAGTATTTTGCTTTTGTGTTAAGACCTTTTATTGCATTGAAGCAGATACTTTAAATTAAGTGACATTTGCAATTTAACTATATTGGCCATTTTTGCTCTTGCTTCTGTTTACTATTACTTTGTGATTCGTAATTTTCAACCTGAGTCCTAAAGTCTGTTCATCATTAGTTGGAGTGTATGGGGATATCTCGTATTCGTTTCAGTATGTAAAGGCAAAGGGATTCATTGTTCATCTGGGAAACCTACTATTCTAGAGAAGTAGATAATGGGGCAGTAAGCTTTTCCCACCATTTTAAGGGCCTTGTTTCTGCCCAGCAGTGCCAGTGAAAATCTCCCCCAATGTCTCATCTCCACCATAAGGAGACAAATTAAGGACAGATCTAACAGCTCAAAACTGGGCATCCAGGAGATTGTGACAATCTGCATGGAAATTCAGGGCCTTAGTGTTGGACAAGTATGAGGTGGACAGTGGCAGTGACTCAGAGAAGGGTGGTTCCAAGCAATATTGCAGCGCTGTGGAGTAAGGAACTACCTAAGGGTGTGAGGGACAGGTTAAGGTGCTGTGAGTCATTAGCAGCAGAATTGTATACCACCTCAATCTGTAACCTCATGGCCCAGCACACCTCTCTCTCTTTGATCACCATCAAGCAGGAGACTAGCCTGATTCAATACAGATTATAGAAAGATAAGCCAAGAGCAGCACCAGGCACACCTCAGAATGAGGCACAAACCAAGTGAAGTTACAGCACAGGGCTATCTGCATGGTAAACACAAAAAGCAGGAGTCTATAGACAGAGCTAAGCTTCCCACAATCAATGGACCAGAGCAAATCTCTTTAGTCCTACCACATCCAATCATGAATGATGGTGAATAATTGGGTAACTAACAGGAGGAAGAAGCTCTATGAACATCCTTATCCTCTACCCTGCTGGAGCCCAGCACATGAGTGTAAGAGATAAGGCTGAGCTGTTTGCAACTGTCTTCAGCCAAAAATGCTAAGTGGATGATCCTACTTGGCTTCCTCCCGAGGTCCCCACCATCTTAGATACCAGTGTTCAGCCAATTTGATTTATTCCACGTGATATCAAGAAATGGCTGAATGAACTGGACACAGCGAAGGCTACAGACCTTGAAAACTATGGAAATCTCCCCCTATTACCACACTCCTATTGTTGTAGTCTACCTGCCTCTCACACCCTTAGGTATTTCCTTGCTCCACAGTGCTGCAATGTTACTTGGAACCTTCTTCTTCTTAGGCAGTCCCTCGGAACCGAGGATGACTTGCTTCCACATTAAAAATGAGTTATCAGGTGACTGATGAGTCCAATGCGGGACCTACAGTCTCTGTCAGGTGGGGCAGACGGTGGGTGGGGTGCTTGGGTTGACGTGCGCTCCTTGCGCTGCCTGCGCTTGGCTTCCGCTTGCTCCCGGCGAAGAGACTCGAGGTGTTCGGCGCCTTCCCGGATGCTTCTCCTCCACTTTGTGCGGTCTTGGGCCAGGGATTCCCAGGTGTCGGTGGGGATGTTACACTTTTTCAAGGAGGCTTTGAGGGTGTCCTTGAAGCGTTTCCTCTGCCCACCTGGGGCTCTCTTGCTGTGCTGGAGCTCCGAGTAGAGCGTTTGTTTTGGCAGTCTCGTATCGGGCATGCGGACAATGTGACCCGTCCATCGGAGCTGATCGAGCGTGGTCAAAGCTGCAATGCTGGGGATGTTGGCCTGAGCAAGAACACTGACGTTAGTGCGCCTATCCTGCCAATGGATTTACAGGATCTTGCGGAGGCAGCTTTGGTGGTACCTCTCCAGTGCTTCTCTGAGTCACTGCCACTGTCCACTGTCCACCTCATACTTGTCCAACACTAAGGCCCTGAATTTCCATGGGAGTTGTCACAATCTCCTGCCATAACTTCAGCAGGAGATTGGTGGAACCCCTGGAGAAACGGTATAAATGATCATTTTCAGCTGTTTACACCATTTCACTTGGGTTCTCTTGGGGTTCGGCCAAAGGTACAGCAGGAGTAAATGAGTTTTTGTTAGCCATTTATATTGTTTCTTCATGGGTTCTGCTGATTTTCCACTGAAGTTACAGCCGGAGATGGGGAGAACTCCCACTGTTGTCCCAGATGTATACATTTGTAAAAAGTTTCTTATAAGAGGAAAAGGGCACATATTCCTTTTAAACCTTTTTGTTCTGTGCTCTAGCAAAATACAGCGGATGCTGAAAATCTGAAATAACAACAGAAAATGCTGGAGACGCTCAGCTGGTCAGGCAGCATCTGTAGAGAGAGAAAAACAGATGATCTGCTGAGTGTTTCCAGCATTTTCTGTTGTTTGTTCTGTGCTCTGTTCAGTTTATTTTCCAGCAGATCCTCTGTGACCCTCACTTTATGTTGTAGGAGTTCTGATCAAGAAACCTCTTTAGACAGGCTAGCCACTTTGATCTGTTTGAGGTCGATGAATGTTCAGATTCTTTAATTAGGAGTCTACATTTGATGAAATCGGAAACATTGTGGGAATATTTCTTCTATCAAGTGCTTGTAGCCTGGCTGGATACTATAAAAGAGCACTTCAGTTTTCTTTCCTATAGCTTAAGTTTAGCTGGAGAAATTATTTTCTATTTCATGTCAGCTCCACAATATAGTTTGGAGAGAAAAGGCTAACCTTATTCCATTGTGTTCATTTTAGCACCTGGGAATCGCAGACATTTGGAAATGCTTGTGTGTGGAAAATTATCAAGGCTGAGTTTCAGTCATAAAGCGTAATGCACTAATTCACACTTCAATGCTGCAAGAGTCACTAACTTGTAATGCCTAAATGACTTGTTACTACAGTAATTCCTGACTCCTATTCCCTCAGTCCCTTTGGAAAGCCAATACAACTTACAAATATTACTCCTACTTCTGTTCTCCTGATCCTCAATAATTGTTGGTAGTTTTTTTTACAAGTCATTAGAGGTAAATCAATTGTCGATCCATTTCTAATTGTAGATTCTCAATTTTTTGCAGATGTTTTTCAATTTTTCCTTCACATTGCTCTGAACTATTTTGCATGTAACCCATCAGTGGGCAAAAACATCTCACAGACAACCTTGCTATTGTTCAAGGCCACCATGGCTCCCTTTGGTGTCTACTCTTGCGTGTTTCACCCTTTTAGTCTTAGGCCCTGCTTTCTCCTACAGTGTCAGCAGGTTCAGAGCTGGATACCTGATGATTGCACCGGGAACCTTGGAGGATTGAGGTGGTTCGGTCTTATCTTTGATTGAGGGTCATTTCCTCTTCATAGGCTTCCTTTTGTTGGGGCCTAAAAGCTGGGCCTTCCTTTGCTGCGTTACAGTCAGTAACACCTCAACTGAAGTGTCTTTAAAATTGTGGGCTTGGTCCCCGGAAGATGCAACAGCCTCAGACATTGCACTGAGCCGCATGGTTACAGACACAGAAATGGCTGCCTTGACCCTTTCAACTGTAGCAGCAGCACCTGATTTTCCTCCCCACCCCAGAAGTGGAGAGTCCATAGAGGGCGCTAATAGCACCAGGATTCCACCAGGAATATATAATGAAGGTGGGATTGTGAGTTGTGAGGAGGATGCAAAGAGGCTTCAAGGCGATTTAGACAAGTTGAGTGAGTGGGCAAATACATGGCAGATGCAGTATAACGTGGATAAATGTGAAGTTATCCACTTCGGTAGGAAAAACAGAAAGGCAGAGTATTATTTAAATGGTGATAGATTGGGAAATGTTGATGTGCAAAGGGACCTGGGTGTCCTTGTACACCAGTCACTGACAGCAAACATGCAGGTGCAGCAAGCAGTTAGGAAGGCAAATGGTATGTTGGCCTTCATTGCAAGAGGATTTGAGTACAGGAGCAAGGATGCCTTACTACAGTTATACAGTGCCTTGGTGAGACCACACCTGGAGTACTGTGTGCAGTTTTGGTCTCTTTACCTAAGAAAGGATATACTTGCCATAGAGGAAGTGCAGCGAATGTTCACCAGACTGATTCCTGGGATGGCAGGACTGTCGTATGAGGAGAGATTGGGTCAACTAGGCCTGTATTCACTAGAGTTTAGAAGAATGAGAGGGGATCTCATTGAAACGTATAAATTCTGACAGGGCTACACAGACTGGATGCAGGGAGGATGTTTCCCCTGGCTGGGGGGGGGTCTAGAACGAGGGGTCACAATCTCAGGATACGGGTAGGACATTTAATACTGAGATGAGGAGACATTTTTTCACTCAGAGAGTGGTGAACCTGTGGAATTCTCTACCACAGAAGGTCACTGAATATATTTAAGAAGGATGATAGCAAAATACTGCGGATGCTGGAAATCCGAAATAACAACAGAAAACACTGGAAAAACTCAGCAGGCCAGGCAGCATCCGTGGAGAGAGAAAGAGAGTTAACGTTTCAGGTCGATGACCTTTCATCAGAACTGGGAAGAGCCGGAAATCAAATAGATTTAAGGCCAGGGTAAAGCTGGGAAAAGTCCCAGCTATTAATCCTGGTGCTATTAGCGCCCTCTATGGACTCTCCACTTCTGGGGTGGGGAGGAAAATCAGGTGCTGCTGCTACAGTTGAAAGGGTCAAGGCAGCCATTTCTGTGTCTGTAACCATGCGGCTCAGTGCAATGTCTGAGGCTGTTGCATCTTCCGGGGACCAAGCCCATCCATCCCAGTCCCCATCCACCACCACCCTCCTCCGCCTGGCTGAACTTGTTCTCACATTGAACAACTTCTCCTTTGACTCTACCCATTTCCTCCAAATTAAAGGTGTTGCTATGGGTACCCGCATGGGTCCTAGCTATGCCTGCCTTTTCGTGGGATATGTGGAACACTCTTTGTTCCAGTCCTACTCGGGTCCCCTCCCTCACCTCTTTTTCCGGTACATTGATGACTGTATCGGTGCCGTCTCCTGCTCTCGCCCTGAACTAGAACATTTCATTCACTATGCTTCCAATTTCCACCCTTCCCTCACCTTCACATGGTCCATCTCCGACTCTTCCCTTCCCTTCCTCGACTTCTCCATCTCCATCTCTGGGGATAGGTTATTGACTAACATTCACTACAAGCCCACTGACTCCCACAGCTACCTGGACTACACTTCCTCCCACCCCGCCTCCTGTAAGGACTCTATTCCATTCTCCCAGTTTCTCCGTCTCCGCCGCATCTGCTCTGATGATGCCACCTTCCATACCAGTGCTTCTGACATGTCTTCCTTTTTCCTCAACCGAGGATTCCCCTCTACCATGGTCGACACGGCCCTCGACCGTGTCCGTTCTATCTCCCGCACATCTGCCCTCACCCCTGCCCCTCCCTCCCGGAACCACGATAGGGTTCCCCTTGTCCTCACCTTTCACCCCACCAGCCTCCACATTCAACGGATCATCCTCCGCCATTTCCGCCACCTCCAGCGTGATCCCACCACCAAACACATCTTCCCCTCACCTCCCCTTTCAGCATTCCGTAGGGACCGCTCCCTCCGCGACACCCTAGTCCACTCCTCTACCACCCCCAGCACCCCTTCCCCTTCGCCCGGCACCTTTCCGTGCACGCGCAGGAGATGCAACACATGCCCTTATACCTCCCCTCTTCCCACTGTCCAGGGCCCCAAACACCCCTTCCAGGTGAAACAGCGATTTACTTGTACTTCCTGCAATTTAGTATACTGTATTCGCTGCTCACGATGTGGACTCCTCTACATTGGGGAGACCAAACGCAGATTGGGTGACCGCTTTGCGGAACACCTCCGTTCAGTCCGTAAGGGGGACCCCGAGCTCCCGGTGGCCTGTCACTTTAATTCACCGCTTCACTCCCACTCTGACCTCACCGTCCTCGGCCTATTACACTGTTCCACGGAAGCTCAGCGTAAGCTCGAGGAACAGCACCTCATCTTTCGTTTAGGCACGCTACAGCCCTCTGGACTCAATATCGAGTTCAACAATTTTAGATCATAACCTCAGCTCCAATCACATTTATATTTTATTTTATCCACCCTTTTATTTGTCCCCCCCCCACCTTTTTTTTTCCTCCCAGAAGCTGGCAGCTGTCCTTCATTCTGCCAGTGGATTTCACACTTCTTTCAGCCTTAATCTGTCACATTAACACCACCTCTAGCCTTGCATATCTCTTAATGTCTCTTAATGTCTCTTCATCTCCCCCTTTGTTCCTTTATCCCCTCCCCCTTTTCCCAGCTTTACCCTGGCCTTAAATCTATTTGATTTCCGGCTCTTCCCAGTTCTGATGAAAGGTCATCGACCTGAAACGTTAACTCTCTTTCTCTCTCCACGGATGCTGCCTGGCCTGCTGAGTTTTTCCAGCGTTTTCTGTTGTTATATTTAAGAAGGAGATAGATAGATTTCTAGACACAAAAGGAATCAAGGGGCATGGGGAGAGAGCGGGAATATGGTATTGAGATAGAGGATCAGCCATGATCATATTGAATGGTGGAGCAGGCTCGAAGGGCCGAATGGCTGACTCCTGCTCCTATTTTTCTATGTTTCTATGTTCACTCAGGAAAAATGAAATATATATTTTCGGCCCATTACCTGCAATTTCTTGAGGATTACCTTGGAAATGTACAGGCATCAATTTAGCCCTCTGTAAAATGGGCTCATTGAAGAGCACATTTCCTGACCTTTGGCAGTTACTGGATATTTAATTAATTAGTGCTCCTAGCCAGAGCTTCACATGATGGGAGCATATATTGGGAATTTGGGCACAGAGTTCTGCACGCCACACATGATTTTCTGTCCCAATGGATATACACTCCTGTTACACAAAGGTCTGTGCTGGGAAAACAAATTCATAAGCGCTAGTTTACGATAGAGTTTGACACTTTAGGGTTTATTTTGCTTTTTGTTTGGTGCATTTGTTTATTCCTTTTTAACATAAAAAAAAATATTTTTGACTTTTTAGTTTACCAATTTGTTCACCCCATCATTTCAGGGAACTTAAAACTCATTTTAAGCACACTAAAATGTAAGATGGGCATTCCTCTAAAATTCCTCATCCTCAAGGAGCTTGGGATGAAGATATGTTTCAGAGCAATAGTCAGAGCAAGGTCTGCTTGTATCTGAGATGGGCTGAGTGGACCGCCGTTATCCAAATATATGGGTTTATAAACATCACCAGAGCTAGTTAGGCAAGTAACAGGAGATCTACCATTACTGCCTATGTTTCACTAAGGACACAGTCTCTGAAATAATCCTTCTCCTCCAGTCTGACCTTCAAACTAAGTTGTAGTGATGAAAATGACTACAGACATGAACTTTTAATAGACTTATTTCAATATGCCTCAGGTGAGATGTCAAATCAGCCAGTCTGCAGTGCACCACAGCATATATCAGGACAAATAATTTCATCCTCTTTATTCCGTAAAGTCATCAATAGCAGGAGAGGACACTGCACTTTTTCAGGGTAGCTATGTCATTATGGGCTGGATTTTGTCAATGGGGGCGCGTTGGGGGCGGGACTGCTGGTTTTCAGGTTTCAGTCCCGCCCCCAACAACGTCTGACCACCACACTATTTTCCCTTGATTGACCTTGTTAAGCCCGCTCTGCGGGCTTAGCTGGCCAATTAAGGGAAAGCCGGTGACAGAGGACGTCAGCGTATGACGTTTCATCTGTCGAAATTTTTTTGACATTAATTGTCAGCGTTTGACAGCTTTGAGAAGCTGTCAAACACTGACAATCTCTGTTCTAAGGTGAGTCCTTGCACAGAAGGCTGACCAAAACCTCTCTCCTCAGCAGAAAGCAGATGGCTGCTGCATCTGAGAATGCAGCAGCCATTCTGTCATCTCTGCCGTTGAGATGAGGCACCTCCGGATCCCCAAGGGTTGAAGCCTGCAGGAAGAAGCAAATTTTACCTAACACTTTACACTCACCTCTCATACTTACCTCTCCACACTTGCACCCATCACTTACCTCTACAGCGGACTTTTCGATCCCTCTCACCCCCGCAGACCCAGTGCTCGCCTCGCTGACCCTGGGAAGGTTCGCAGCCGTCGGGAAGCCCGCACTTGCAGGGTAAAATGGGGATAAACCTCAAAACTGCCTGTTAACTACCTGTTAACAGGCAGTTAATTGACTCTAATCCCCTTCCCGCCTCGAGGAGACGGGTCCCTGCGCGAGTCGGGGCCCCGCCTCCCGGGAAGATGGCACGGAGGCGGGTTGGGAGCGGAGTTGGTACCCGCTCCCAGTTTCTGCCATTTTCCCGGCAGTCCCGCCTCCCCAGGGCTGGCAAAATTCCCCCCTATATTTTCATTCTACAACAATCTTCATCATTATTTCAACGATGAAGCAAACATGATGGATGGTTCCCGGGGCACTAGGGATATCCTTGAAAGCTGTGTTAAATGATGCCACTGCAAAACCCATGGCCTACAGTGGAAAGAAAATATGCGTCACTTCCTCCCCCTACTCACTCATTTGCATGCGGTGGCCGTACTTCGGTGGCAGGTGCCGGCCACCTACATTGTACTCTCAAGAAAATAAGCACAGAGTTTTTTTTTAACTGGCGAGGAGTTGGTGCTAATAGACCCATTTTTCTCTTCCAGCTTCCCTAAAACAGCATGAACATGGGCAGTGAGTGTGAAGAAATTCTAAACCCATCACTCCAGTTTGTAGCCAATGGAGATCGAGCTTCCATCTGCAGCAACAATTGCTGTTGTCACCTCAATTTTTGATTTTACCAAACATAGTTTGGTGCCCATGGCAATGGGCACATCGCCAAAAACCCAGCAGAGAAATTAGCTTTGGGTTTCCAATAAAGTATCCTTGAAACTTTGAGCTTCATTTCAAGTGTACATTATTTAAATACATAAATTGAAAACAAACTTATAGCTCTCATACAAGCCAACTAGACCAGTGATTATAAAGTCGGCTGGGAGCACTTTAACCCCTAGGCTACTTAAAGTCTTTGTGAAACAAGGAGGCTGGCACAGACATCAAAAATGATTCAGCATTAAGTA
This sequence comes from Squalus acanthias, assembly GCA_030390025.1. Lineage (NCBI taxonomy): Eukaryota > Metazoa > Chordata > Chondrichthyes > Squaliformes > Squalidae > Squalus > Squalus acanthias. The sequence goes on along the minus strand of CM059426.1, from coordinate 75,887,505 downwards.
TTCAACATTATTACAATGTATAATAAATTCACCAGAAGGTAGTTGGCAAACAGCTCGGCTTCCAATTGAAAAAGTACTGAAAGGAGACGTTAGAAAAAGCTATAAAAATAGTTTTCAATTATTTCAATACTGTAACTTGGACAAGTATCAATGCAATCACAGAAAAACCTTTCATGGTGGAACATAAGGAATCAGCAAGCATGATTGATTAATTTTGTGATGCTGTTGACTTCAACTCTCTAGTAAGAATATTGTAGAGGAGACTAAACCATGTTTGTTGGTTGAGGAACCAACAGTCTCATTCATACACAGTTTACCACTGTTCAGTTATAGATTCAGCCCTATTAAAATCTCATTTATCTACAGTTTATTTTGTCTTTATAAAGTCATTCAGACATTTCCTCATGTTCCTAGGATTTTTTGGAAAAAAGTTTATCTTTCTGTGAACAAATATTCAATCCATAGGAAATTGTTTCCTGAGTTCAGCCAATATATTGGGTCGATAGATAGATGCTGGTAAAATCCCAACAATGGATCTTTTATTAGCGTGAGATTTGATTTGCTGTAAAACCACTCACCCGTCTCTTTATTTGACTCGTTTCCTTTCTGCAATCTAAAGCTAAAGTAACTTTGAAGTCCTGGGAAATGTTATTGCAGCAATAAAGGGTGAGCACGCTCACCGTTTCTATGGATATTTCTGTAGGATGCTGCAGTAAGTGGGAGTTTCCCATTTTCTTTCTGTCCCTGTTCATTCACATGCTACCATCTTACAAAGTAAAACTGGATAAATAATATATGAAGGAAAGTGGCCTGACTCCTTATTTTCCAGATTACTATTATTTTTGATGTGACCCTATGAATTTGGATCTTCTGTAGATGCTTTCTCAAGTTCAGTCACTCCTGTAAGTGGATCCCATGCCTCTTACATGCCAGAGTTGGCTCACACTGCCCAATATCTACTTATATGAGTGCATAAACCTGGAGGTGTAATACCTTAACATACAAACTGGCAATCATGGCCTAGAAATTCATTGGTGCCACACCTGTTTTACAAGCGTAAAATGGGTGCCTATATGGTATCCAATATGACCGTCATCGTGTGCACCTGTCCCACGACAGAAGTGCGCCTCCCGCCATATTGGTTCGGGCTACTTTGTAGATGTCCAGGATGTGCACCGGAAGTATTCAACACACTAATTAAACTATTTAAATAAGAGTCCTATGCTTGTTGTAAGACCCTTTTGTGAAATTGGACTGCCTCAGCACCTGACTCGCCACATGATAAACTCGCTCAACAACTCGTGGCGCTAGGACCCTTCAGCAGTGCTATTTAAAGGGCTCATCCACTACATGCAGGTTAGATGCTGGTTTGCCCTCTTAGGTTGCTGGTTAACTTTTGGTTGTTTTTTTGATGTCTGACATCTAAGAAGTTTTAGCTGGTGCTGCACCGTTTTTGGCTGCTTATAAAACAGTTTTACTGCAGTCATGGGTGGTCTGGTAGGTCTGCCTTTGGGGCTGGAAGATGAGTGTGAGCAGCCAAGAAGACAGGAAGCAGGCACAGCTGGGAGAAGAGGGAGGAGGAGGGCATGCCTCTGTGTATTTAATATGACATCAAAATATGTGGTATTTTGCATGCTGGGATGGTACTAACTGCAGTTACAGTGCAGTGACTTTGCAATGCTCCCATCCTGAAACCAATCTTTAGGAGTGGTCTCACTGCCATTATTTTCAAAATTGGGAGGTACTTGCATTGTTACACTCGTGGGGATTTCCTGATCAGGGTGATCACTGCCAGAAAAATGGATGGAGATCTATTACACTGCATCTCCGCCCACGTTACATCACATGTGATGTTGGAGGTGGAGAATGTCGGTATTAATGGGTAGGAGCTTATTGTAAATCTAAATCGTAAGAGGCAGGCAATGGTCTTGCCCCTTGCAAGTACCCATAGAAATCGCGACATACCTGGGTCCTAGTCTAATTTCTGGTGTTTTGCCAGGACTGCTCTGGAAGGACTGTGAATTTCCAGCTCCACTGCTTTTTGTCTTCAACTTACTTTCTTCAATCAGGTGAGTGTATGCAGATGAAAATAATGGACTCAAATTTCCTCACGGATTCTGGTAGCTCCCACTGTAATTTTGGTGAGAGTCCCGTGGAACCCACGAGAGACAGGCAAGAACCTGGTTATGCCTACTTTTTACCACCATCCTTCCTTTTGGTTGCCAGTGTGTGATATATGAATGCTTAAACCTAACCTGCTGATACTTGATTGGCAGCAGTGTGTGAAGTAGCTGGTTGCTGTGTACCAATAGTCCTTGGGGATCAGGTAGCCTTTATCTCATAGCAAGTCCTGAGATGGACCTGCTGCAGGCTGCATTAGTTGTACTGCCACATGTGTAGATTGCGGAGGGGGCTGACAAGAGGGCACACATATTGTCATTACTAATTCTGTCATTGGGGCTTTTATCGCGGATGACCATGGAGCTGCCACATGCTTCATGATGGCCTGCAATATTGTTCAATGTTCCTCAATCCGTCTTTCAGATCAGACGTTAAACCGAGGCCCCTTCTGCCCTCTCAGGTGGATGTAAAAGACCCCATGGCACTACTCAAAGAAGAGCAGGGGAATTCTATCAGGTCTCTTGGCTAATATTTATCCCTTAACCAACATCACTAAAACAGATTATCTGTCATGTATCTCATTGATGTTTGTAGGGCCTTGCTGTGTGCAAATTGGCTGCCGTGTTTCCTACATAACAGCAGTGACTACACTTCAGAAGTACTTCATTAGCTATAAAGCACTTTGTGACATCCTGAGGTCTGAAAGGCAAGTTCTTTCTTTCTCGAGCTGCCATCTGCAGCACACTGTCTGATATGCCCCTCAATGTCCGCACCAATGCTCAATGGTCTACCAGTATTGTTCTTTTAAATGTAGGACCCATGAGCACGAGATCCCCAGGTTGTTCAGTGGAGAGGCGATGACTCCAGACTCTTCATCCAGCAATGTCTTCTTCCTCTTGTGCCACCACCAGCTGCTCCTGCTCCCTTCTGCTTTGTGTGCCACCCAGTGCACTCCACTTCCCATCACACTTTAATGTCTCTGGGTGGATGTCTCTGAGCTGATGTTTGCGAGGGATCAAGTGAGTGACAGTGCATACAGTGAAGTGCTGGCATCACCGGAGGCTGAAGGTCTGTGTCTTCTTGCTGCAACACAGCTAGAGGAACAAAAAAGGAGGCAGCGAGGTGGAATGGTTTCCTGAGGATTGGAGCTGACATGTTACTTTCAATAGGAGTGACACAAAGGATTCACGATGTGGTTCACTGATAATTAATGCCGAGTACAATAAGAAAATATAAAGAGAAGCAGTATGCCATACATAGAAGTTACAACATAGAAACAGGCCATTTTGCCCAACCAGTCCATGCTAGTGTTATGATCCCATGTGTCCACCCTGTTCCAATATCCTTTAAGGAAGTGGTATCAAGTCACTTAGAAAATCATAACATGATTAGGCAGAGTCAACATGCTTTTATGAAAAGGAAATCTTGTTTGACAAATTTATTAGAGTTTTTTGAGGATGTAACTAGCAGGGTAGATAAAGGGGAACCAGTGGATATAGTATATTTGGATTTTCAAAAGGCATTCGATAAAGTGCCACATAAAAGGTTATTACACAAGATTAGGGCTCATGGGGTTGGGAGTAATATAATAGCATGGATAGGGGATTGGTTAACAGACAGAAAACAGAGAGTAGGGATAAACTGATCTTTTTCAGGTTGGCAGGCTGTAACTAGTGGAGTGCCGCAAGGATCAGTGTTGGGGCCTCAGCTATTTACAATCTATATTAATGACCTAGATGAAGGGACCGAGTGTAACGTATCCAAGTTTGCTGATGATACAAAGCTAGGTGGGACAGTAAGCTGTGAGGAGAACACAAAGGGCTGGATTTTCATTGACCTGTGGAGGCGGGTTTGGATGCGTATGGGGGTTAAAATTGCGAAAACTGGCGGGCGGGCACAAGTCCGCCTCCATCCCGCCTCCACGCAATTTTCATTAAATCGTGTCTGCTGGTCTCGACTCCGTCCCGCCTTTAAGAGGCGGGATAGGCTGTTAAGGCCCTTAACAAGCACTAAATTGGCTCTAAAATGCCATTTTGAAAGGCCTTTGTGATTTTAACCCTTGTTGTACGTGAAGCACGCCTGTTCTGAACCACGAATGTGAAACCTGGCGATAACACATTTCGAAAGCTGACTATCAGCTGCAGGTCCACTATTACAATGGAGAAGTAATAATAGTAGTAAAAATACCTAGGAGCAGACCTAGGGCAGCTGCTGCTGCTCATTTTGCCTTCAGGTCCTCTCACAGCAAAGTGTGTTTTCTCTTTCTCTTTCTCTTTCTCTCTCTTTTTCTCTCTCTCTTTCTCTTTCTCTCTCTCTTCTCTTCTCTTTCTCTTTCTCTTTCTCTTTCTCTTTCTCTTCTCTCTCTCTCTCTCTCTCTCTCTCTCTCACAAAATATCTGCGAGCAGACTTTTGCATCCAGGTCCTCTCACAGCAAAGGCCAGGCAGTCTCTGAAGACCTTCAATGCAGCAGCAATGATGACATCATCAGAGGCGACTTTCAGACTGAAAACACTAATTGGTTCATGGGTTCCCACATGCTGGAACTCAATTGCCCAATTAGGTGAAAATCGCATCAATCTCCCACATCCAATTGCAGTCGGGTGGATAACACGAAAAGTGGATGACATGACCCCAACCCGCCCCAGTATCAAAATCCAGCCCAAAGAGTCTGCAAAGGGATATAGATAGACTAAGTGAGTGGGCAGTTAGGTGGCAGTTGTAGGGAAATGTGAGGTTATTCACTTTGGTAGGAAGAATAGAAAAACAGAATATTTTTTAAATGGTGAGAAACTTTCAAATGTTGGTGTTCAGAGAGATTTGGGTGTCCTCGTGCAAGAAACACAGAAAGCTAGCATGCAGGTACAGCAAGCAATAAGGAAGGCAAATGGCATGTTGGCCTTTATTGCAAGGGGGTTGGAGTATAAGAGTAAGGAAATCTTGCTACAATTGTACAGGGCCTTGGTGAGACCACACCTAGAGTACTATGCACAGTTATCTAAGGAAGGATATACTTGCCTTGGAGGCGGTGCAACGAAGGTTCACTAGATTGATTCCTGGGATGAGAGGATTGTCCTATGAGGAGAGATTGAGTAGATTGGGCCTATACTCTCTGGAGTTTAGAAGAATGAGAGGTGATCTCATTGAAACATACAAGATTCTGAAGGGGATTGACAGGGTAGATGCTGAGAGGATGTTTCCCCTGGCTGGAGTGTCTAGAACTAGGGGGCATAGTCTCAGGATAAGGGGTAGGCCATTTAGGACTGAGATGAGGAGGAATTTCTTTACTCAGAGGATCGTGAATCTTTGGAATTCTCTGCCCCAGAGGGCTGTGAATGCTGAGTCTTTGAGTATATTCAAGGCTGAGATAGATAGATTTTTGGACTCTAGGGGAATCAAGGGATATGGAGATCGAGCGGGAAAGTGGAGTTGAGGTCGATGATCAGCCATGATCTTATTGAATGGCGGAGCAGGCTCAAGGGGCCGTATGGCCTACTCCTGCTCTTACTTCTTATGCTCTTATGTTCTTATTCCTTTTTCCTTTAACCGCCTGTATAACCTATTCTCAAATGTTGATATGGTCTCTGTTTCAATCACTAAACCCGGTAGTGCATTCCACATCTTACAATTCTATGTGTAAAGAGGTTTCCCCTGCCCTCTGTTCCAAATCTCTTACGTTTAATCGTGTATCTATAGCCCCTCGATCCCTTAACTACAGGAAACTGTCTGATCTTTTCATAATTTTAAACACTTCTATCATATCACCATGTAATTTGCAGAATACCCAGCCTCTGACCCGCTCTTGTAGTCACAGTATTTTTGTGGAGGGGAGTCATCAGCTAGATGTAGAGTGGATAGCCCTTGTCTCTAAGCAGCCACCCTCGGGTTCGATGAGGTGGCTGGAAGATTGCTGGCACAGTGGACTGGTGCAGGATGAAGGCATCATGACTGCTGCCAGGATACTGGGCATTCACCATCATGATGTGCTGGGTGTGGGCGCACACCAACTGTACACTAAATGAATGGTAGCCTTTGCGGTTGCGGTACATCTCAGGATTGACATGCGGCGCCTGCAAAGCCACGTGTGTGTATTCGATGGCGCCCTGCAGATTGGGGAAGCCCAATATCCTGGCAATGTAAGGTGTTCAGTTCCCTTATGCCTTACAAGGATTCTTGGACTCTGGATTTACAGGAACAAAATATGCACGACACAAAGGTTTAGGTTCAACCCAAAACTGTTAGTTTATTAAAACCAACAAAACACAGAAAAAACCCTGTTGAGATTTGGCTGAAACTTACAATCACCCATCCGGCCGGTCGTTCCCGTTGTGGATTGTAGGCCTGGATCGGAGATGACCTGTCCCCGTCCTCCTTTATCTGACTGCAGCCGTCCACAAGTCGATGTCGCTCCTTATTATAGTTCTTTTAGCCACCTGGCCCCATGCTGGGCTTCCCCCAACCAGCTTTGGTTGTCGGTTTGCTGAACTGTCCGACATTCACACCTCGTCAACCTGTAATTCAATCACCGGAGGTGTACAGAGTTGTGAGATCGAAGATAACTCTTTATCTCCTCTCCCGCTTTCTGTAACGCATATTCAATGTGATTTCTGTTATTGTTGATGGGCGGTTGGCTGATTGTTTGCTCAGGACTTGTGTATCTTCCATTCATGTCAGGAAGTCGATCGTGACCCCCATTGTTTCAGTTGAACTCAGAGCATTGTCCGGATGTTAATTTTTCCCATCGAAACCAATCATGATTCAAGGCCTCACAGTTCAATGTTAATGTCCTTTTCAGAGTTAATCATGAGTCAAAGCTTTCATTGTCCAGTATCAATGTGTTCTCCAAGAACTGCAGACTTTGATGACTGGCACCTTTTCTGTGCCTCGAAGGTTAACCTGTTTCATGCCCTTGTGCTGGGGCCAAACTGTTCCATGAAACTTACAGCAAAGCCACGTGTGCGCTCCTTCTGCTTCTCTCTGTTTAGAGAGAAGACAATGAAGTCCCTTCTCCTGGAGGACAGAGCCTCTGTGATCTCCCAGATGCAGCGATGAATGGCAAACTGGGAGATGTTCGCTATGTCGCATGGAAGGATCTGGTGGCAAAAGAAATCAAGATCACTGTCATCTTGAGGGCCACTGGCAGCACCGTCCTCGCCCTGCTCTGAGGCTGCAGGTCTGGTTCCAAGAAGTGGCAGAGTTCTGTGACCACCTCCTTGTTGAAGCGAAGCCTCTGAATACACTGCTCCTGGCTTAAGTGCAGGTAGGAGACGTGTTCTCGGAAGACCCTAGGTTGATAAGGCCTCCTGCTGAGAGCCCTACTACCCCTCCTCCACCTCCCTCTACGAGCAGCTTGTCCTCTTCTTTGCTGCCTCTGCTCCATCTCCCTGTCATGCTGCAGCACAGGGGGGACTGCAAGTAGAGCCCCCATGACTGGGAGCAAGTAGTCTGACCAGAACCCTTGAATTCAGAAGCAAGGCCTTCTCCTCTTGCAACACCACTCCCTGTCGCCTCACCAACTTTAAATAATTCTAGAAAGCTGCAAACCGTTGCAGAAACTTACACAGAGCCAGTAGAAAGCAAAAGCAAAAGCAAGTTACCTGAAAGTTGTTGATCATCCCTTGAAATACCGTTGGTGGGGAATGTCCCTCTTTCAGCTGTGCGTGCTTTGGAGAGGGCGTGCAGTCGAACGGCGACTTCCAAAATAGCAGGTTGTGTGTCAAATCAGCATTGGACACAGGCAACGGCCGTACTACCGATCTGCCCAAAATGGCAACCGCCGTGACCCATGCCGGAAGTGGCTGGAAGCGAAGCGGTCGCCATTTTTCTGCCGAAATCGGCCTTAAATGCCAGTGCTAAGAGGAGGAATTTCACGGCCAATGGCTTTGGTCTTTCTAATGCTTAGCTAGAAGAAATTTTTGTTCATTCAAGACTGAATATCAGATGTCAGTCTGACAACATAGAGGCAGTGGAATTATCAAGAGAGGTCATAAAGGGGGCATGTCAAAATTGGCCCCAGCTATTCTGAGAAAGAGTGTAACCAGTACAACTTCCACCATGAAATAATGTATTTAGGTTGCTTCAAAACCTACTATCTCATTAAATTTAACTTGACTTGCTGACTGTTATGTAGTCTTCATTTAGATGGCTTGTCACTCCCTGAACTCCGCTGAAAGTTTGTATTGTAAAAGCTCCTTTTTTATGTTCCTGCTTTTTAGCTCCATCTGTTCTGCTAAAGTCTTGTAAATGTTTCAATTGAAGATGGCTTTCCTGTAAATTAGAAGGCAATTTGGCTATTTTAGGTTCCCTTAAACATTATGGGCCTGATAATCTGCCGGTGTAGGTGTGCTGGAATGGGCACCATTGGCCCCGATAACAATAGGGGGGTGGGAAGGGTGTGGGGGATTTAGCGGTCGGGAAACCCGGAATTTAACAGCAGGACCTGAGTTAAATTTTTTGAATCGGTTTCCAGGCTGCAGCCAGCCAGACTGACAGGCTGGCTAGCTTTTGGGAAGGCTGGCAGCCAGGGAGCGGAGGTGGGTTGGACATGGAGGGGAGGGAGTCAGACATTGGGGGGGTCGGATATTGGAGGGACATGAGTTGGACGTCAGGGGTCTGATCGCGGGGTGGGGGAGGGACGCGGGTGGGGGGTGGAAGCGGTTGGCCGATTGAGGGGGTCGGATAGTGGAGTGGTTAACAGGGTAGCTTGGGGTACCGGGAGAGAAGCACTTCTGCTTCTCCTGGCCCACACGCAGTGGTGGAAGAACACTTACCTGTTCCATCCAGCCGTTATTGCCTCCCCCTTCAGCTACCGGGAGTTAAATGCGAAACAGAGATTAAGTTTAAGGCAAACGGACTCATTAAAATGTTTTAGGGACGAAACCGGCTCCGGAGAGCAGGTTAGTTGCCCACTCCCCCAACCTGCCTCCGTTACAACGTGGTCGCGTTGGAGGAGGGTTGGGATCATGTTTGCCAATTTTATATTTTCAATTTTAAATCCAGAGTATTCAGGGTCAGCTCATGGTCAGACATTTTCTTCTCTTTGGTGGGTGCCTGTGCCAGTATGGGCAAATCTTGGATGTGCAGTGTGGGGGGAACAGGAAATGTGGTGCTCAATGGCCACTTGGTGAAGACGTCACTGCTGATCGGACCCCTTTATAGGAAGGCCAAGCAGAACTTTGTGTGTCAGGATTTCTAGGGTCTTCCAAGCCTTGAGGACGGGGCTATTTACATGCTCAGGGGCGGGTGCCCTGTGCCTGTAGTGGTGCAACAGAGGTGCCCGCCCTCAGGTGCTGATGGAAAATTGGAGTGGCACCCTGTCACTGTGAGGGGACGAGCCCAAGGCCCTTATCGGATTGAAAATTGAAGTGGAATTTTTTTAAAAATTCTCCCCAATGAATGGAAGGATCAATTATCTTTGGTCCTTAACTTCTTTGGGGTCTTTAGGAGGCCCACAACAATTGTATTGGGCCTAACAAGGGTGAGTTGAGGGGAATTCCTCTGAACCGCTGCTGGAACTGTGAGGGGAAGGGTGGATGAAAGATGCATCCAATCCCCTGGATCGGGAATTCCTTTGCAGAGAAAGTAAGGCGGGAACCTGGTGGACTCTGGTTCTGCTTTAAATGGTAACCACCCCTCCCCCCCATGACTCCCTTTGCTGGCATTTCCACTCTCCCGAGCCCCCCTGAATTTTGGGCCCTTTGCGTTTTCCCTTGAGTCAATTGGAGAACTTATACCAGGAGTGGGAAAGTACTTTCCTGCTAATTTCTCCGCCAATTATTTCCTCTCCACACCTCTCTTAAACTCATTGCACTTCCAGCAGAGGTCACTGGAGAAGAATCAGAAACGAGAACATTGACTGTTTTTCCTTCCCTATTTTTCTTTTTATAGCATGGGTTGCTGTCAGGAGACACACTGACGTTCTGCTCCAACCAAGAAATGCAAGAGGTGCTTTGTGAGCCAACAGACCTAATGGTGATCAGACTGGCTCCATTAATCTAATCTCTATTGCTGTTCACACAATCAGAGTGTTGCTCAACTGGAGGGAAAAGAGCAAAATTATTTGGTGGATTGGTATTACTGCCAACTTGGCTCATTGTAAACCTTTGCCCGACTGTTGCCAATGCGCTTTAATCAGAACTCAATAAAAACGGGCTCCAGACTCCAGGCTCCAGACTCTAATTATGATTTAATTATGTTTTAAATGGTGAAGTAGTCAAGGCCAATTTTTATCTGGCCTTAACTGTAATATCAGTAAGCATAAATTTAAAAAAGCGTATCAAACCAGGTGCAAGGTGCATTTACTAACTGAACTATTGGGGGAGTTCACTGGCGAGCCAGGAGTGGTGCTACAATAGTGAATCATTCATCAAAGACCACTCCAAAGCCTTTGACAGAGTTTAGCAATGTGCATTTCTAAACAAGTTACCATCATATAGCATCCTACCAAAACTATGTTCCTGTCCATCTAGTTTCCTTACAAATTGCACTATCTCTGGTGTAATTGCGGACTCATTCTTTGACTCTTTCCATTAACTCAGGGCTTCCCAAGGCTCAGACCTCTTTTCCACTCTGTCCCTTCTTCTTATCAATAATCTCCTCCACTTGCCATCTAACTCTGTTCACTACCTATGAATTGAAGCATGAACTTACGTGCAAAGTATCTGACAAAGTAATCCTTACGTTACTGATAACTCACTGGAAATAGTATGAGAGACCTCGTACTGTCATGGTCTCTCCGACTGATAGGCAGATAACACTCTGACAAATAAGTATAAACCCCAAATCAGCCTTCATAAAGAAGCAAAATTAAACAGAAGCAAGAGCAAACATTGCAAATTTCATTAGATTACAGTAAAACACTTGGGGGTAGAAATTAGGTCGCGCCCCATTTGGGGCGCAAATATCGTCTGGACGCAAATATTAGCGCCTGGCGCTAATTATCGGCACTGACTGGAAACTTCACTTTTACCGCCCCGGGAGGTGAGTGGAGCGCTAAATCAGGCGCTGCACACCTGTCTTAAGGCGCAAAGGCCTAGGAGTGAGGCGTTAACTCAGAGCGCTGGCGAAGCTCATGTAATGTCAGTCAGCAATGGAACACACACACAATGGCACGGGCCAGTTCTTAAAGGGGATGGTTAATCTTGCTTTCCATCCACATCCTGTTCATTGCAGCCTTGAATCTCGGCCTGGAGAGACTTGCACATCAAATGTGCTGGAAAGAACAATGGAGAGTACCAGGCAAAGAGCTCAGAGTGCAGCTCCCACAGTCTCTGCTAAATCGATACAAGGAATGGCAAATCAAAATGCACCTGCAAAGTGCTGCTCAGTACCCAAAACTCCTTCACACAACGTTGAATCTCTCCAGAAGTCTCTCCCTCTCTCTCTCAGAATGCGTAGTTCAAAAATGCCACCAACAATAAAAGACAGGAAGAGGCCCCCTTTAAATAGCGCCCCCCCCAGCCCCACAGCGATTGATAGCGTTCCAGTCTTCTGGTCGTTGGATGCGCCAGGCGGTAAGGCAGGGGGCGCCACTCAATTTCCGCTCCGGGGCGCCACAAGGGCGTTGCACCATGGAATGACGTCACAATCTGCGCGCGCAGGTGGTCGCAGCGGTAAAGTTTAGCGCCGCCGCACAATCTCTAGTTAAGTTCCCGAGCGGCGCAAACATCGCTGCGCCCGGGCGTTAGCGGCTTTGCGCCCCATTAGCGCCCTCTTAAGGCGCTAACGGGAGGCGCAACCAACTGAATTTTTACCCCTTGATTTCTCATCTGTACTTTAAATAATAATTCATTAATTACTTAATTTCATAGATAATAACCATCTCGAAACTTTGATATTTTTTGTAACTTGGTGCACACACACATGGGAAAAGCTTAATAGAGAACTGGAATATTCATGTAGTGTTTCAACTAGCTGCAGCTAATCAACTACTTGGAGAAGCAGAAAGTCACCAGAGAGGCCTTTATACAGGACCTCGATTATAACCCTCTTACTTTAAAAACCAAACTGGGAAAAAGAACAAAAGAATATCTTTCACAATCAAATAGAGCTGTCAATCACAAATGGGTTTGAAGGTATCAGTCTAACCGATAATTGTAAACATTATATCAGGAAAGACAATAAAGTAAAACATTCTCATAAAAGCAAGATTAGCTTCCCCCTCCTACTGGTGAGCTGGCAAATGATTAGATCTAGCTCCTTCCTGCAGTTAGGTAGTCAATATTAAGTGTTTTTGTCACCAATGTGGATTTGGGAATTAGTGCTTGTTTAGCAGTGCACTGAGATAGAGGTAACTCACTTGCTGCTTTGAAGTATCTTTGGCACATGCGACAAATAAACTGTACTTTGGGTAAAGCACAGATCAAGAAACATAAATCAACAAACCCATCAAAACATTGGTCGACAATCTGTAATGCTGGATCTCTTCCAACTTTGTGTATCTCATGCATTTCTGGTGTTGAAAAAAACAGGAGCAGGAAGCTCTATCTGAAACAAGTGGAGATTTATTGTGTTATTTAAATATAAGTTGGGTGACATAATTTTGACATTCATCAAATTTCCTGATATTGCAGCATGAATTACGTTGGCTGATCTTGTTGTTTATTATATAATATATATAATGGTTATTCAGGGTTGGTACTAAATGAGCTGTATGTGGAAGTCAGTTCAAAGGGCTTAATAAGAGGATTCAGTGAACAATTATGAGCCAACTTTTGTGCCAATTGTCTTGATTTTATCCTGCTGCCACTTAGGTTTTCAAGAGCCTTTGTGGCAACTGTTCTGCTGCCTTGCTTTTCCTATAGCTCCAATAGTGCCACAATGAGTTTCCCTGTGACCAGGAATAAATGCATGCAGCCAACTACCTACATTGGTCACCTATTATCTCAGTTTTTTTTTCAACCTTGGTGCTGTCCTGCACTATGGGTATTAACCTTTAACATTGGTTTGTCAGTAAATTCCGTGATCTCTGCTGGAAAATGGACATGTTGCATGTTGGGTAAGGATAGCATTGGGCTTGGTGGTAATTCCCTTCATGGTCAAATAGCCTTTTGACACCCAAGCCCATAAAATTCATGGGCCTTCTGATACACTCTCAGAAGGCTCGGGAAATAGACCGTGACCTGGATATAGCGGGTCCCGGTATTCACTAGTGGCTTCTGGACGAGCTGGTCTGGACCAGAACCTCTATCCATCCCGGTCATGGGTCCCTGTGCCAACAGGGACAGGGTGGGACTCGCTCCACTGGGAGTTCCAGTTTTCTTGGCTTCAGTGGGATATGGAGGCCAGTATGCCCAGTATGATGAAAAATCCCAAAATTTGTTTCTCGAGGGCAATAATTGGGCACTTGACCCCCAGATGGGATCTGGCTCTACAGTATCCAGTGGGCTGGTGGACACCTGAGATGAGCCCATTGGGGTTTGGGTGGCCACCAGACTCATGCTAATTAGATTCTGTTCCACACTCACCATTATGGGATGAGGTCAGTGCGGGAGGGAACTCCTGGGCGTGATCACTGTAACTGCAATGCATAGGCTCATGCCTGAAGAATAGGCATTTAGGTGAGGTACTGGAGGGAGTCTGGTGCTCATGGAACTGAACTCCAGCAGGAGCAGCATCTTTGGGAAGGGGTGAAAAATTGAAGAAAAATTCAGGCAGTGTGTTGTCAACTGTACCATGGTCTTCCCTGAGATTCTGATGCATTTCCCTCAGCTGCTGTTAAGAGATGGAGGAGAACTGAAACCTGCTGATAGATGAATGTCCTGCTGCAGGTAAGTGGAAAATAGCATTATTGCCTACAGTTGTATTGCCTCCCATTAATGCTGATTAGAAAATCATTATAATAATATTTGTCACTAATACCATTCATTGCAAGTTTGCAGACAAATTGCAAGTCGTACTAGTGTTGCCAACTCTGGTTGGATGTACTTCTGGAGTTTTGATCACATGATGCTTGATTGCATGACACTTGCCCGTAGTTTGCAAATGTTATTGCATTTACTGTATAAAGGTTGGGTCCCCTGTAGTTGAGTGTATTAGCTCCCCGTGAGCTTATCAAAAAATAGCTTTACTCAGTGGCAGGGGCACTCTGAGTATTGGGAAATTGGGAAATTTCCTGAGAGCCCCCATGAATGGTTCCCTACCACACATGGGAGGTGCGCTCTCTGATCCCCCACTGCTCTGAGAATTATGCTGTCTGATTCCCCATCACCCCAGGAGGTCTGCTCTCTGAGAAATCAAAGGTGGTCAATTCTTTATAATATAAAACAAAAGCAGAAAATGCTGTAAATGCTCAGCAAATCAGGCAGCATCTGTAATCCGGCAGGGTTGGCAACCTTGCCACACACAGGCACTGGGATCTGAATTTCAATATCATTTCACCCTTCACTCAATGAAAAATAACAGAGAGATAGAAATGGATTTGTGGGGGGTGGGGGCGGGTGTGGGGAGGAAAGTTCAACAGTTGTTGCTAACCACTTCAGTCCCAAAATGATCTGATAATTCCCTCACAGGTAGGTTACAGATTTGGGCTCATGGTCTACAGAGCAGCAGTGATACCCGCCCTGCTGTATGCCTCAGAGACATGGACCATGTACAGCAAGCACCTCAAAGCACTGGAGAGGTACCACCAATGCTGCCTCCGCAAGATCCTACAAATCCATTGGCAGGATAGGCGCACCAACGACAGTGTTCTTGCTCAGGCCAACATCCCCAGCATCGAAGCTTTGACCACGCTCGATCAGCTCCGATGGACGGATCACATTGTCCGCATGCCCGATACGAGACTCCCAAAACAAACGCTCTACTCGGAGCTCCGGCACGGCAAGAGAGCCCCAGGTGGGCAGAGGAAACGCTTCAAGGACACCCTCTAAGCCTCCTTGAAAAAGTGTAACATCCCCACCGACACCTGGGAATCCTTGGCCCAAGACCGCACAAAGTGGCGCCGAACACCTCGAGTCTCTTCACCGGGAGCAAGCGGAAGCCAAGCGCAAGGAGCGCACGTCAACCCAAGCACCCCACCCACCCGCCTCTTCAACCACCGTCTGCCCCACCTGTGACAGAGACTGTAGGTCCCGCATTGGACTCATCAGTGACCTGAGAACTCATTTTTTAATGTGGAAGCAAGTCATCCTCAGTTCCGAGGGACTGCCTGAGAAGAAGAAGAGGTTACAGATGCAACGAAAGTGGGGAAAGGCAAATGTGAAAAAGGAACTGACTGGAATAACAAAGTTATGATAAGTATTTACCTAAAATTGTTACTGCTGCAGCCAACATACAAACAGCTGGATCTTGTTGATACAAAGAAGAACCAAGGTGGGTAGATGGAGTTAAGAAACAGATACAGATCAGCCATGATCTAATTGAATGGTGGAACAGGCTCGATGAGATGAATGGCCTACTTCTGTTCCTATGTTCCTAGCTATTACTGCCTAGGGTGCTCAGATGGGCTCCAGCGCAGCTTAATTTGCTAATGGAAACCTGCCCCTGTCCCGTGCCTATTGGTCTCCATGCCTGTCTGTCAAAGCTCCGTCTCCTCTCAGTAGTACACTATAGCTGCCAATCAACTCTACTTCCTATTTTCTCCTGGGTTGCTCACAGAAATGTCTGGGGATCTATCCTCAATTCCGGCAGACTCCTGGACGATTCGGGAGGGCTGACAACCCCTAAGTTGCACAGATGTAGTACATAGTGTAAAAGCCACTTTGCAGCCAGCTATATGAATCTTGAGGGTAGGAAAGAAAACCACAAGGGTGAATTCACTGAACTCCTGCTCCCAGTGGGGAGCTACACTCAATGGGAACACTGTCTGGATATCAGCGCCACAGTGTTGTGGCCCTGTCTCTGACCCACACCCCCTTCAAACACAGTTCTCCACTGGGAATGTGGAATCAGTAAATTTACCCTAGACCTCTCTAGGAAATTGTCCTTGACAATTACTATTGTATTTTCACTTCAAAGATAACTTCAGGTTGTTTTATTTTATCATGTACTGTTGTTACCATCAGAGTAAGAACAAATGTAGAAATTTCCAGCTGCTAATGTATGTCTAATCTGATGCATGAGTCATTTTTTGGAGTCTAGCACAAATGTCTCATTTTGAATGAGCTGTTCTTTTATAGCATGCTCCTATCACAATATATATGGACTTGCTACCTTTTTTTTAGCAGAAAGAGATTTTATTTAAGCTACCTTTTAAATCAAGACCACCTTGTTAAAACCTAACTAGATCAAAATTAATCCAATTTGATTAAAGAGAAACCGCATTTTATTAAATGCTTACTTTGCACTGGCTTGAAATCATTGCTGATTTAGTTCATTTCAATTAAAGGTAGACTGTTAAAAAGTTTTTTGAATTAGTACCGGTCCCCATGGACAAAATGAGTCTGATTGATCTGAAGTGGAAATTGTAGTTGGGCATGTACATAGAATCATAGGCCTAGAAATTCCCCGGTGTAGCGCCGGCTGTTAAGGCTGGTTTTGTTGAAACAATTGTGGGCACCTCGCTTCCGCCTGCTTTTGGCGTGGGACACAGTGGCCGCCATTTTGGTGAGGGCCATAGGCATTGCCGTTGACAACGTGGCCTCTCAAATTTAAATAAGCAGATCGTAACGTCAATTGGTGTGCAACGCCTGATTTGACTGCCACGACTGCTATTTTGGACGTTCTCTCACTCCATATTGCCATCTTCTGAATACGCACAGAAAAACGTGCATGAAGCAGCCCTGCAGAGACGCTGTCAGCGCTTCTTAAAGGGACACACACATCTTTCAGGTAAGTTTGGATTTCAGCTTTTGGACTTGGTGCAATACATTTAAAAAGCTGTTAAAGTGTGCAGTGAGTGCAGTACTTGCAAGGCTTTGGATGTTAAAGGAATGCCTCTGAGAAGATAGAAAATGCTGGAAATACTCAGCAGGTCAGGCAGCATCCATGGAGAGAGAAACAGAGTTAGCGGGCTAGAAATTGGGTTGCTTTGTGCCTTTCATTAGCGCCTCCGGGGGGCACTAACGGGGCGCAAATGCCCTAGCACCCGGGTGCAGTGCTGCTAATGCCTCCCGCGAAATTCAGTGGGCGGTTAGCAGTGGCAGTAGCCGGTAGCGCCCCACTCTGCTGCGACGGCGATGATGGCGCGGCCGCCCCGTTTGTGCCCTGGCCGCAAACTTCCCTTGCACCCCCTGACCTATGTGCGGCAGGATCAGGGAGCAGTCTTGCAGTGGCGGTAGTGGGCGGCGGCGCAATTTAAAGGGCAGGTGTCAGACGGCCATTTTTATTTTGGCTGACTGCCAGCACCTGTCCCCTTTCACATTTGTATGCGGAGTGCCGGGCTGTTTCCATGGCACCCCGCTCCCTGGTGGTCCGGCAGGGCCTCAGTGAGCTCAGGGCTAGGCCCCTCCCCTTTAATCAGGGGAGGAGGCCTGCAATGATACGGCACTACTGCACGTAGCGCCGCATCATTGAGTAGTAGTGTCCCAAGAAGGAGGTGGAGCGCTTCCGGTAAAGGTGCTGCTTGACCTGCTGAGTATTTCCAGCATTTTCTGCTTTTATTTCAGATTTCGAGCATTCGCTGTATTTTGCCTCTAAGAAAACTTTTTTTTTACCAGAAAGAGATTTTATTAAAACTACCTTTTAAACCAAGACCATCTTGCTAAAACCCAACTAGATCAAAATTAATCCAATTTGATTAAAGAGAAACCTCATCTTATTAAATGCTTACTTTGTAGTGGTGTTAATATGCTCACAGTCCTGGGAGGCACATGGAGATGAATCAGAGGGAAGAGGAAGAAGCAGAAGAGGAGGAAGTGGAAGGAAGGAGGCAACCCAGACAGCCCCTTTCTGGCCGGGATATCCGGGATGGAATCATCCACCTGCAGTACCAGTGACCACAACCCCAATTCGGCGTTACACCGGGGAATTTCTAGACCTAGGTCTCTATGTATAAAGCCAAGGATCCCGTATGCCTTTTAACAGCCTTTTCAACTTGTCCTGCCACCTTCAAAGACTTGTGTACATACACCCCCAGGTCTCTCTATTCCTGCATTACCACTAATACCAATTAGTTTATATTGCCTCTCCTCATTTTTCCTACAAAAATGAATCACTTCACACTTCTCTGCGTTGAATCTCACCTGTCATGTATCTGCTCATTTCACCAGTCTGTCTATATCCTCCTGAAGTCTGTTACTATCTGCCTCATTGTTTGCTACATTTCTGAGTTTTGTGTCATCTGCAAACTTTGAAATTATGCCCTGTATACCCAAGTCCAGGTCATTAATATGTATCAAAAAGAGCAGTGGTCCCAAGATCGACCCCTGGGGGACACCACTGCACGCTTCCCTCCAGTCTGAAAAACAACCATTCACCAGTTCTGACGAAGGGTCATCGACCTGAAACGTTAACTCTGTTTCTCTCTCCACAGATGCTGCCTGACCTGCTGAGTATTTCCAGCATTTTCTGTTTTAATTTCATTCACCACTACTCTCTGCTTTCTGCCCCTTAGCCAATTTTGTATCCACGCAGACACTGCCCTTTAATCCCATGGGCTTCAATTTTGCTAACAAGTCTATTATGTGGTACTTTACCAAATGCCTTTTGAAACCGCGCGATCTTCATCAACCCTTTCCGTTAATTCATCAAAGAACTCAATCAAGTTAGTCAAACAAGATTTGCCTTTTAACAAATCCGTGTTGGCTTTTATTTATTAACCCATATTTTTCTAAGTGCCAATTAATTTTGTCCCGGATTATTGTCTCTAAGAATTTCCCCACGATGTTAGGCTGACTGGCCTGTAGTTGCCATGTTTATCCCTCTCCCCTTTTTTGAACATGTAGCATTTGCAATCCTCCAGTCCTCTGACACCACTCCCATATCTAAGTAGGATTGCAAGATTGTGGCCAGAGCCTCCACAATTTCCACCCTTACTTCCCTCAGCAACCTAGGATGCATCCTATCCAGACCGGGTGGCTTTTCTACTTTGACCACTGCCAAACTTTTAAGTACTTTATCTATTTTTATCCTATCCAATTTCTCTACTACTTCCTCCTTTACTGCTACATTGGCAGCATCCTCTTCTTTAGTGAAGACAGATGCAAAGTACTGATTTAGTAGCTCAGCCATGCCCTCTGCCACCACAAGAATATCTCCTTTTTGGTCCTTAATCAGCCCTATTCTTCCTTTGACAACTCTTTTACTATTTATATGTTTATAAAAGACTTTTGTGTTCCTTTTTATGTTACCCACCCAATCTATTCTTAAATATTCTCTTTACCACTCTTATTTCCTTTTTCAGTTCTCTCCTGTAATTTTTGTATTCAGCTTGGATCTCTACTGAATTATTATAAGCCTCCTTTTTTTGTTTCATTTTAATGTCTATTACTTTAGTCATCCAGGGATCTCTAGCTTTGGATGCCCTTTCTTTCCCCCTCGTGGGAATGTGTCTGGTCTGTACCCAAACTCTCTCCTTTCTAAAGGCCTCCCATTACTTATTTACTGTTTTACCTGCCAATCTTTGATTCCAATCCAGCTGGATTTTCAACTTACTGAAATTAGCCCTCCTCTAGTTGAGTATTTTCACATTTGATTTATCCTTGTCCTTTTCCATAACGACTGTAAACCTAAACCTAATGATATTCTGGCAGACATGTTTGAATAAGTCTGTAAATAAACTGAGTATTCCAGATTTATTGAGTAGATGAGATCAATAAATTTCAATATGCGCTTAATCATATTACAGAGCTATAATAATTAACAAGAAGGTTCAATTTACTAAAAAATTTAAGTTTCCTTTTTCCCCTTAAATACAACATATTGGCCCCAATATTCACCAGAGTGGGGTTTCGGAGCAGGGGGATGAGTTATGGTTGGGAAACTTGGAAGGGCTGGTTTCCCCAAATGCTGTGGAGTTTTAGCTTCATGGCGTGCGTGTTTTTCTTTTAAAACAGATTCCCCGCATAGAAGCTAGTCTGATTGACAGGCTTGACTGCCTGTCGGGCGGGGAACGCTCCGGAAAAGGCCGCAGCTAAGGATCAGATAAGTTTTGTGGTTGTTGGGGGTAGAGATCGCAGTAGGGTGGGGGGCTGGGTAGAGCGTGGTTGGAGGGGTCGAGGAAGATCGCAAGGGGGTTGGAGATCGGCGGTTGGTGATTGTGGGAGGGAGAGATGGGGGTCGGGGGGGGAGTCGGAGAATGCGGGGAGGGTTGGGGAAGATTGGAGTTGGCGATCACTGGTTGGAAGAGATGTGGGGGTCGGTGATCGCGGAGGGTCAGGGAGAGTTGTGGGGGGAGATCGTGGAGGTGGGGAGGGGGGGCCGGTAGTGGTTTACAGGGTAGCTTGTTGGGTGTGGAGGAAACAGTCCTGCTCCTCCTGACCCACAAGCAGTGCTGTAAATGCACTTACCTGATGGATCTGGCCCTTCTCGCCTCCTTTTACCTGCCGGGTTTCCTGAGGCACGGGAAACCCGACCAACATGGGTTAAAAATAGAAACCCTGTAAAAATGAAGGCATCCTTAAAAGGTTTCAATGACCGACACACCTCCTGAGAATGGATTGGTTGCCCGCTCCTCGTCCGCCTACGTTAAAACTGGAAGTGGGCGGGTTCAATGTGGGTTGGGTTCCTGTTTCAGATTTTTACCATTTTACCCTCCCACCCGAACAAAACCCACCAATTTTTAGCGGTTAAAATTATCCCCTTTATGTATGATCGCCTACATTATTTATATTATTCATATTTACTATCCAAATATATGCGGGTAATTTGTTGCTGTTTTGTGTCTTAATTTACCATTGCCACCAAGTTAAATTATCCAATGGAACATCAGGGCCCCAGATTTCCTCATGAGTTTCTTTAGACTCTTGTCGTAGCTCCAGCAGAAAGTCCAGGAAAAAGGGAGGGACCACAATATGCTAGGTTGCCGGCAACTCTGGGAGTTGCTGATTAGCCTTGTAAGGGCGTGTAACCTCTGCCAGTTCCGTGTAAGGCTAGTGACACCAAGGGGTGGATCTCGGGGTGAGGATTCCCTCAGCTGGGAGATCCTACTTCCACAGCCCAGAAGGAATCTGGCATAATACTGGCGGCTGGTGCGGGAGAGCGATGAGGTATAACAACCTTCAGAAGGGCGCAAGTGGGCCCTACTTGGTCTGGAGAGAGGGACAGCTGGAAAAGCAGAATATCATCCCAATTAGAAACTTCATGGAATAACAGATGCAATGAGCCCGATGGTACGGTTCCACCACAGACCCAATTCACGTACGGACCGGGGTCAAGCAAGGCTGTGTCATTGACCAACACTCTTCTCGATCTTCCTTGCTGCAATGCTCCATCTCACCCTCAGTAAGCTCCCCGCTGGAGTGGAGCTAATTTACAGAACAAACGGGAAACTGTTCAACCTCCGCCGCCTCCAGTCCAGATCCAAGGTCGTCCCATCCTCTGTTGCCGAATTATGGTATGCAGACGATGCTTGCGTCTGCGCACACTCGGAGGTCGAACTCCAAATCATCGTCAACACCTTCACCGAAGTGTACGAGAGCATGGGCCTTACACTAAGCATCCGTAAGACAAAGGTCCTCTACCAACCTGCCCCCGCCACACAGTACTGCCCCCTGATTATCAAAATCCACAACAAGGCCTTGGACAATGTGGACCACTTTCCATACCTCGGGAGCCTACTGTCAACAAGGGCAGACATCGATGACGAAGTCCAACACCGCCTTCAGTGTGACAGTGCAGCCTTCGGTCGCCTGAGGAAGAGAGTGTTTGAAGACCAGGACCTCAAACCCAGCACCAAGCTCATGGTCTACAGAGCAGTAGTGATACCCGCCCTCCTGTATGCCTCAGAGACATGGACCATTTACAGCAGGCATCTCAAAGCACTGGAGGGGTACCACCAACGCTGCCTCCGCAAGATCCTGCAAATCCATTGGCAGGATAGGCTCACCAACATCAGTGTTCTCGCTCAGGCCAACATCCCCAGCATCGAAGCTTTGACCATGCTCGATCAGCTCCGATGGACAGGCCACATCATCCGAATGCCCGATACGAGACTCCCAAAACAAGCGCTCTACTCAGAGCTCCGACACGGCAAGAGAGCCCCAGGTGGGCAGAGGAAATGCTTCAAGTACACCCTCAAAGCCTCCTTGAAAAAATGCAACATCCCCACCGACACCTGGGAATCCATGGCCCAAGATCGCACAAAGTGGAGAAGAAGCATCCAGGAAGTTGCCGAACACCTCGAATCTCTTTGCTGGGAGCAAGCAGAAGCCAAGCGCAAGCAGCGCAAGGAGCGCACGTCAACCCAAGCACCCCACCCACCCGTCCCTTCAACCACCGTCTGCCCCACCTGTGACAGAGACTGTCGGTCCCACATTGGACTCATCAGTCACCTGAGAACTCATTTTTAGTGCGGAAGCAAGTCATCCTCGGTCCCGAGGGACTGCCTAAGAAGAAGAAGAAGAAGGTACTACCTGATTTATTGTTGAGTGCACCATAGGGATGCTGAGGCAATGATTCATTTGTTTTGACTGCTGCTCTACAGTCCCCTTCTCCCCCTTCACTTTCCTCTGACCCCCCTTCTCCCAATCTCACCCCCTGCCGCGTTTTCACTATCCCCTCTGACCTTCCCCTCTCTGACCCCGAACGATCTGTCCTTAGCAAAGGCCTGAGCTTCATCCCCTTACGCCCCCACCTCAATGAATTTCGAGCTCGGCACGATGCTGAGCTCTTTTTCCGCCGCCTTCGTCTCCGTGCCCACTTCTTTGGCCAGGAGTCTTCCCCCCGCACGGCGGACCCTTTCTCCCACTTTCAGAATTCTCGTTCTACCTGGACCCCTCCCTCTGGCCTCTTACCCTTTCTAGATCTTTTCATTGCAAACTGCCGGCGTGACATCGGCCGTCTCCATTTCTCTGCTCCCCTCACTCACTCCAATCTACCTCCCTCTGAACTTGCAGCACTCCATTCTCTCAGATCCAACCCCGACATTGTCATTAAACCTGCTGACAAGGGTAGTGCTGTTGTTGTTTGGCGAACCGACCTCTACCTAGCGGAAGCTGAACGCCAACTCTCCGACACCTCCTCCTACCTCCGCCTGGACCATGACCCCACCACCGAACATCAAGCCACCATTTCCAAGACTGTCACTGACCTCATCTCCTCTGGAGATCTTCCCCCCACGGCCGCCAACCTCATAGTTCCCCAACCCCGCACAGCCCGCTTCTACCTCCTTCCCAAGATCCACAAACAGGACTGCCCCGGTAGACCCATCGTTTCAGCCTGTTCTTGCCCCACGGAACTTATCTCTTCCTATCTCGACTCTTTTTTCTCCCCTTGTCCAGTCTCTTCCCACCTACATCCGCGACTCTTCCGACGCCCTCCGCCACTTTAAAAGTTTCCAGTTTCCTGGCCCCAACCGCCGCCTTTTCACTATGGACGTACAATCCCTCTACACCTCCATCCCCACCAGGATGGCCTGAGGGCGCTCCACTTCTTCCTTGAACAGAGGCCCAACCAGTCCCCATCCACCACCACCCTCCTCTGCCTGGCTGAACTTGCTCTCACATTGAACAACTTCTCCTTTGACTCCACTCACTTCCTCCAAATCAAAGGTGTTGCTATGGGAAGCCGCATGGGTCCTAGCTATGCCTGCCTTTTTGTGGGATATGTGGAACACTCTTTGTTCCAGTCCTACTCAGGTCCCCTCCCTCACCTCTTTTTCCGGTACATTGATGACTGTATCGGTGCTGTTTCCTGCTCTCGCCCTGAACTAGATAATTTCATTCACTTTGCTTCCAATTTCCACCCTTCCCTCACCTTCACATAGTCCATCTCCAACTCTTCCCTTCCCTTCCTTGACTTCTCCATCTCCATCTCTGGGGATAGGTTATTGACAAACATTCACTACAAGCCCACTGACTCCCACAGCTACCTGGACTACACTTCCTCCCACCCCGCCTCCTGTAAGGACTCTATTCCATTCTCCCAGTTTCTCCGTCTCCGCTGCATCTGCTCTGATGATACCACCTTCCATACCAGTGCTTCTGACATGTCTTCCTTTTTCCTCAACCGAGGATTCCCCTCTGCAGTGGTTGACACGGTCCTTGACCGTGTCCGTTCTATCTCCCGCACTTCTGCCCTCACCCCTGCCCCTCCCTCCCGGAACCAC
This sequence comes from Squalus acanthias, assembly GCA_030390025.1. Taxonomy (NCBI): domain Eukaryota; kingdom Metazoa; phylum Chordata; class Chondrichthyes; order Squaliformes; family Squalidae; genus Squalus; species Squalus acanthias. Next base: position 75,863,243 of record CM059426.1, on the reverse strand, counting down.
GACAGAGTTCCCCTTGTCCTCACCTTTCACCCCACCAGCCTCCACATTCAACAGATCATCCTCCGCCATTTCTGCCACCTCCAGCGTGATCCCACCACCAAACGCATCTTCCCCTCACCTCCCCTTTCAGAATTCCGTAGGGACCGCTCCCTCCGCGACACCCTAGTCCACTCCTCTATCACCCCCAACACCCCTTTCCCTTCGCCCGGCACCTTCCCATGCAAGCGCAGGAGATGCAACACATGCCCTTATACCTCCCCCCTTCCCACTGTCCAGGGCCCCAAACACCCCTTCCAGGTGAAACAGCGATTTACTTGTACTTCTTGCAATTTAGTATACTGTATTCGCTGCTCATGATGTGGTCTCCTCTACATTGGGGAGACCAAACGCAGATTGGGTGACCGCTTTGCGGAACACCTCCGTTCAGTCTGTAAGGGGGACCCCGAGCTTCTGGTCGCCTGTCACTTTAATTCACCGCTCCAATTCCACTCAGACCTCACTGTTCTCAGCCTCTTGCATTGTTCCACGGAAGCTCAGTGTAAACTCGAGGAACAGCACCTCATCTTTCGATTAGGTACTTTACAGCCTTCTGGACTCAACATGGAATTCAACAATTTCAGATCATAACGTCGGCCCCTATCATATATATATATATTTTATCCGCACTCTTTGTCTTTTTTTTCTTCTCCCCCACATGGCAGCTGTCTTTCATTCTGCCAGCGCAATTTACTCTCATCTAGAGCCATCCTTTGTTTCTTAACCTGTTCCATTACCATCTCCTTTTGCCTTGAATATCTCTTAATGTCTCTTAACCTCTTCCGCCTTCTATCCAATCACAGACCTTCCCTTTTGTTCTTTCATCCCCTCCCCCTTTCCTAGCCTCTACACTTGCTTAAAAATCTGTTCCATTTCCTGCTTTTTTCCAGTTCTGACAAAAGGTCATCGACCTGAAACGTTAACTCTGTTTCTCTCTTCACAGATGCTGCCTGACCTGCTGAGTATCTCCAGCATTTTCTGTTTTTATTTCAGATTTCCAGCATCTGCAGCATTTTCTTTTTGTCTCCAAAATGATCGCTGTCTACTGCATTCTACATGATTTTACCATCCAAAGAGGAGTGAGCATGTAGCAGGACGAGGAGGAGGATCATGGAGCAGCAAGCCCATTGGTGAAGGTTAATAAAAAGGAACCTGATGTGGAACTCTAGGATTATAAACGACTTCCAGTATTGGATACATCCTGCCACTGAATAACTGCATTCCAGGCTTGGTCCCCCAAGGGGGAACCATTTCCCCCATTGGATTGGCCAGTAGCTTGCTTCCACTCAGTGTACCAGTCCATTGATGTCTCACCAGGCCAGGGATACAGCAACTCCTGGACTGGGAGTCCCCATCTTTGACCTTGCCCCCTCCTGTGCCAATAGCCTTGTAAAGATGGAATATTGGGTATACCTGCAGTTTAAGTCATGGCATGTTCTTGTCCCAATGCACTCTTCTTGTAACTACTTCTTTTCATATGTCATACTTTAAGCTCTTAGGTTTCAGTTTTTACAGAAAAACAAACTGAAATTGCAGAATGTGATCACAAAGCACTAATTAAAAATTCTGAAATCCAACGTAATTAAAATAAATGTAATTTATTCAGTTGCTTTGAAGCAGTAGCCCTGGTCACATGCTTTTATTCAGGGCTGTTTTTCAGTTGTACGCTATTTTTTGAGTTATCAGCTTTTTGGGGGGCTTTTCTTGCATTTTGAAGTTGCTCATCAGCTTTTATGAAACTTTGTCAATTTTCTTTTTTTGTAGGTATTCATCCCATTGGCCCTGTGTCTGCTGGCACCCACACCTCCCCTTCCGCAGCTCTATGTCGGGCTACTTCACTCTGACCCCTTGGCAAACACTTCAGAAAGCTGCACCTACTTCACAAAGCAATAACTGAGTTGTGCCAGCCGCCAGACAGTGGGTACAAAGCAAAATAAATTTTCAAAAGGTATTCGATAAGGTGCCACTCAAGAGGTTGTTACACAAGATTAGGGCTCATGGGATTGGGGGTAATAGATTTGCTTGATTGAGGATTGGTTAACGGACAGAAAACAGAGAGCAGGAATAAATGGGTCATTTTCGGGTTGGCAGATTGTAACTAGCGGGGTGTCGCAAGGATCAGTGCTTGGGCCTCAGCTATTTACAATCTATATCAATTACTTAGATGAGGGGACTGAGTGTAATGTATCCAAATTTGCTGACGATACAAAGCTAGATGGGAAATTAAGCTGCGAGGAAGACGCGAGAGTAGGGAAGAAGGTGGCAGATGGAGTACAATGTGGGGAAATGTGAAATTATCCACTTTGGTAGGAAGAATAGAAAAGCAGAATATTATTTAAAAGCTGAGAGACTAGTAAATGTTGGTATACAGAGGGATTTAGGTGTCCTTGTACACAAATCACAGAGAGATAACATGCAGGTACAGTAAGCAATTAGGAAGGCAAATGGTATGTTAGCCTTTATTGCAAGGGGGTTGGAATGTAAGAGTAAGGAAGTCTTGCTGTAATTATATAGGGCTTTGGTGAGACCACACCTGGAGTACAGTGTACAGGTTTGGACTCCTTACCTAGAGAAGGATATATTTGCAAAGTGGGTTCAAGTCCCACTCAAGAGACTTGAGCACAAAAATCTAGGCTGACACTTCAGTGCAGTACTGAGGGAGTGCTGCACTGTTGGAGGTGCCATCTTTCAGATGAGACATTAAACCGAGGGACCCGTCTGCCCTCTCAGGTGGACATAAAAGATCCCAGGACACTATTTCGAAGAAGAGCAGGGGAGTTATCCCTGGTGTCCTGGCCAATATTTATCCCTCAATCAACATCACTAAAACAGACTATCTGGTCATTATCACATTGCTCTTTGTGGGACCTTGCTTTGTGCAAATTGGCTGCCACGTTTCCTACATTACAACAGCGACTACACTTCAAAAGTACTTCTTTGGCTGTAAAGCGCTTTGAGACATCCTGAGGTCATGAGAGGCGCTATATAAATGCAAGTCTTTCTTTTCATTTTTTTAACGTAGGTTTACTGGATTGATTCCTGGGATATGAGGGCTGTCCTATGAGGAGAGATCGAGTAGAATGCGCTTATATTCTCTGGTGTTTAGAAGAATGAGAGGTGATCTCATTGAAACATATAAATTTCTTAAAGGGCTTGACTGGGTAGATGCTGAGAGGTTGTTTCCCCTGGCTGGAGAGTCTAGATCTAGGGGTCATCAGCATACGGGGTCGGCCATTTAGGACTGAAATGAGGAGAGATTTCTTCACTCAGAGGGTTGTGAATCTTTGGAATTTTCTACCCCAGAGGGCTGTGAATGCTCAGTTGTTGAGTATATTCAAGACAGAGATCAATAGATTTTGAACACTAAGGGAATCAAGGGATATGGGGATAGGGCGAGAAAGTGGAGTTGAGGTAGAAGATCAGCCATGATCTTATTGAATGACGGAGCAGGCTGAGGCGCCATATGGCCTACTCCTGCTCCTATTCCTTATGTTCTTAAAAGGGAATCCTTCAGCTGACTAAGGTCAGCGCCTAGTGACAAATGAATCCTGTCATCAGTCCCTTTTGGCAACAAACTTAACTCAGCCACTTGCTGATATGTAGTTATCCTCCACAACTAGCGTGGTTTCCATGTGGAGATCGTTCTGCTACTCCGTCTTGCAGGCATTCTCCCATCTTGCCTCAAATTATTCTCACATATCCTGTCAGTTACAACAACATCTCACTGACAACATTCTGACAGTCTTCCTACTGTTTGAGGCCCCTGCGGATCCCCTTGGTGCCAGTCTTTCTCCAACTGAACAGTGGGAAGGCCAAGGCCATCCTATTTAGCTCCTGTCAACATTTTCTGTACTGTTGCCTTCAACTTCATCCCTCTCTTGGCTGCTCACACAAGCTGAACTATATTGTGTGCAACCTCAGTGTCCTGTTTGATCCCAAGATGAGCTACAAACCCCATATCTCAGCTATCGGCAAAACCGCTTACTTCCAACCCCCCACCCCACATCACCTGTCTCCACTCTAACCTCACTCCCACCCCAGCTGAAAACCTTATTTATGCTTTTGTTCCCTCCAATTCAGATTCAACTTCTCCGTTAGTCTGGCCTCCCGAGCTCTACCCTACACAAGCTCCAAATTTTCCAAAATGTCATCTGCATCCTGTCCTGCACTAAATTTCATTCGCTTATCTTTCCTCTCTGAATTTCTTTGGCTCCCCATTACCTAACCTCTCCACAGTATTTGATACAACTCACCACACCGTCCTCCTCCAGCATCAGTTCTGTGGGATTGACCTTTCCCAGTTCCACTAAATGAAGCCAATGCTTCTTCTCAGGGCAATTAGGGATGGGCAATAAATGCTGGCCTTGCCAGCAATGCCCACATCCCATGAATAAAAAAAAAATTCAATACGGCAAATTGGCATCTCTATGAATTCTGCAGAAATCAAGTATTAAAATTGTAAGACATAAACCATTCAAAATGAGAGTTGCAGTGGAAATGCTCTCAGTTAAGCACTAATGGAACTGGGCAAAAGTGGTTGACTTATTGAGATGGTTGACTTAGAGGGGTTCGCAGTCCTGGGTATTCTATGGGCAACAGTGATACAAGTATACTCCACTCCTGCTGTGCTGTGTTACTTAAATGGCAACTCTCCCTCCTGACTCCTGGCTTTAGTCCAGGCTCCTGCTGCTGATTTTAAATTGTAGAGTTGCCATTTAAATCTAACAGTACTGGAGACCTGGAATGTATTCCTCTCAGCTGTTGCTGTCAACTGTTCCACTCCGTTGGTCCACTAGTATGAAATAAGAGATTACAAACTGAGCTGGAGGGTGTGGAGGGGAACAGCAATTCATTTCAAAAGCTGATAGAGATGTGATCCTGTCCTTTTGTGCTATTACACAGTCTATAAATGGCAATCTTATCTCAATCTCCTGACTTCTGATGGCTGATAGAGAGGTGAAAAAGTGCTCAACTTAGCTGAGTTGGTCTAATTTGTGGTATATTATTCACAAGCAGTTGGCTTCTAGTACACTTTAAACATTTGAATATCGGAGTTGATTAAACCATTTACTAGCAGAAATGTCAGAGAACAGGATGAGGAAGCACATTAGGCATGGTACTCAGTCAAAACGGAAGTCCTGAAATCCACAATCGAGCTCATAAACCAATTAAAGGGCTATTATTGATGGCACCAGAATGTCTGGAATCTGTAAGGGCTGTTGAAGAAGAAAACCATTTTATGGACTGTTCTGGTAGAACTTGATTAGCGGTATGCTACGCAAATACAAATTACATTTCTCACTCAATCTCTACCTTTCTCTGATGTGTGATTCTGTATCAACTCCATGTTAAGAACTGAAGATGGCAATCTCTACAAAATTCAGTTTTGATTTTATTTGATTTATGTGCTTTATATCTTGACTAAAAGCTTAAGTCAAGTGTAAACTGGTACCATGACAGTTGGCTTGCCATTCTGACTGTTTTAGTTTTTCTTAATCATGTCTGGCAGTCAATACAAATTTGAATAATGGATCAGAATGTGCCCTGAGAGAGTTGGGCTATAAGGCTGTTGGCACCTTTGTTACAACTACATTGATTTTTACTTTTTTGCAACATCATTGCAGAAGCAGAAAAGGCTTCAGGAAGCCCAGTGAAATGTAACAATTGCATCAACTAGTTTGAATCATGCAGAATCTTTCCGAATGATGCTATGTTCTACTTGTTGGGAAGTTATCATTGAATGTCTCCTTTGTTTGATAATCACTAGTTTTTAAATATTGGTAAAAACTGTTTATAAAATGTTAAAGTTGGACAAATCAAATGAAATTAGCAATGTAAGCAGAAATAAAGAATAGTTAGACTTGGTAAGCTGTTTACTTAAACCTGTTTATAATGAAATATTTTAAACATCCCTTAGAAAACAGCCGTTGGATATACTGGAAAGCCAGGAGGGTTGATATTTTTGCACGACAGACTTCTGGGGCTAATAATTCGAATGGGCGCTACGAGTGCCGTTTTGGGTCGAAAATGGCATCCAAGCCGGGAGCACACAATTGTGGTGCGGGCCACGCCGGTGCCATCTTGGTGAGGGCAGTAGTGTTGGCGCAGGGAGTGTACGCCAGAAGTAAGTAGAGTGGGCAGATCGTGGCGTCAATCAGCGTGCACTGCTGATTTGATGCCAGCGCTGCCATTTCAGTCCTCAATGCTGGAAGTAACTCCCTGTGTTAACCTCGCACAGCTGAACAGGCATTCAGCAGCTGCAAGGACCCCCTACCAGCGATATTTAAAGGGATCAGCAACCACTCTAAGGTCAGTTGCTGATTAATTTCTACTAACTCTGTGTAAGTTTGTGTAAGTGTTTGCAGCTTTCTAGAGTTGTTTAAAGTTGGTGAGGTGACAGGGAGTGGTGCTGCAAGTGGAGAAGGCCTTGCTTCTGACTTCAAGGATTCTGGTCAGACCACTTGCTCCCAGTCATGCTGCTCTAGTTGTCATCCCCCTTGGTCTGCAGCATGACAGGGAGATGGAGCAGAGGCAGCGAAGAAGAGGACAAGCTGCTCACAGAGGGAGGAGTAGGGGGGGGGTGAGAAGGGCTCTCAGCAGGAGGCCTTACCCACCTAGGGTCTTCCGAGAGCAATTCTCTTACCTCATTCTGAGCCAGGAGCAGTGTGTGAGGTGTCTGCGCTTTACGAAGGAGGTGCTCACAGAACCCTGCCACCTCCTGCAACCAGACCTGCAGCCTCACACTGGGGCAAGGACAGCGCTGCCAGTGGCTGTGAAGGTGATCGTGCCCTTTATTTCTTCGCGTCAGGATTCTTCCAGGCGAGAGCAGGCATCTGTAACAACTCCCAGTTCGCCATCCACTGCCGCATAAGAGAGGTGACAGATGCTCTTTATGCCAGGAGAGGGGACTTCATTGTCTTCTCTCTGACCAGATTGAAGCAAGCGGAGTGTGCATATGGTTTTGCCAGGATAGTGGGCTTCTCCATGGTGCAGGGTGCCATCGACAGCACACACGTGGCTTTGTGGGCACCGCATCTAAATGCTGAGATGTACCGCAACCGTAAAGGTTATCACTCGCAGAATGTGCAGTTGGTTTGTGACCATGCTCAGCACATCATGATGGTGAATGCCCGGTATCCTGGCAGCAGTCATGATGCTTTCATTTTGTGCCAGTCCGCTCTTCCCTCAGTCTTTGAGCCACAGGGGGGGGGGGGGCTATTGGGCGACAAGGGCTATCCGCTGATCACATGGCTCATGACACCGCTCTGAAATCCAACCACACGTGGGCAGCATGAGTAAAATGAGAGCCATATTGCCACACAGAATCTGATAGAGCAGACCATTGACTTCCTTAAACAACGCTTCCGCTGCCTGGACCAGTCTGGAGGAGCCATGCAGTACTCACCAGAACATGTCTCAAGATTCGTCATGGTCTGCTGCATGGTCTACAACCTCGCAATCATGAAGGCCCAGCCCTTGCCACCAGGAAAATGGTGACCAGCTGAGTAGGAGGAGGAGGAGGAAGCGGAAGAGGAGGAAGCAGAAGGGAGGAGGCAACCCAGACAGCCGCTTTCTGCCTGGGCTGTCTGTGATCGACTCATCCGACTGCGGTACCAGTGAACGCAACCCCAATTCCCCAATCAACAATAGTCCCACACCTTACCTTCCCTCTGTTACTGACCATCATGGCGTCCTCTTGGCCACTATGCTGAAATAAAAGCCACCACTAAAGAAACATTCCAATCCAACTTTATCCATCAATCCATCCAATATAACCTAACAAAGTCAACTAATCACCCTAGTGCATTCCTTTAGTGCCTGCCTTCAGTGTGCCTTTGCCTGTCCTAGTGCTTCTACGAAGTGCTACCCCAGTGGCTGCATCATGGCTGGTGGAAGACTGTTGACTTTCATGGGGGAGACTGCAGATGGCCTTGCAGTATGGCCTCAAACACCTCTGGGCCTAGGCGGCCTGGCTGTAGACTGCACCACCGCGGCATGGGCGGCAGCAGTCTGGGCTGGCTGGCTGACAGGCAACAGCAAGGGCACTGGCAGAGTGGCAGTGGTGGGAGGATGAATGCTGTCATCCTGAGTGAGGACAGCAGGTTTTTGCTCTATGGAGCCACTGCCACTCCCCTGGGGCGGTGCCTCAGCATTCCTAGCCATCTGTTGGAGGACACACTGCAAGCCCTTTTCCATACTTGTATGCCCATCCACGATGGCAGCACGTTGAGCTTGCGTGGCAGCAAGCTAAGCTTGCATGACTTCAGTCTGAGCTTCCACTGCAGCACTCAGACGTTGAGTGGCTTGTGCTTTCGCTGCAATGGATACTGAGGCATCGACCATCAGATGCTGCATCATGGTTGGGTCCACAAATGCGCTAATGGATCTGCTCACCTCTTCCATGCTGGAAATGATGGGCTCCAATCTCTGCGCAAAGCCCTCTGCAAGGTTGGTGCCAGACTCCTCCATGCTCTTTGACATTGCACTCAGGCTTTCTGGCAGGCCTGCACCAAGCATTTCATTGTACATTTAGGTCAACATTCTTCTGTAGGCCGCCGCATCAAAGTCCTCATCTGAGTCCTCTGCAGCAAAACCCGTGTGCAGCCTTGCCCTCCGGGGAACTGGCGCTACCCTTTTCCCCTGCCCTGGCTGTAGCCCAATCGTGCCCGGTGACTCACCACGTGCAGATCCCGCCTCTAAGCTACCCTCTAAACTCCGCGGTGCCCATATCTGAGCTGGTGGTTGCAACTGTCAAATTGAGTGACGGTGTTTCTTCTTCTTCTTCACTCTCCTCTCCCTCTTCTTCTACAAACACTGGCTGGACAGGTTGGATTTCTTGGATATCTGAAATGAGAAAGGCACAAGGGTAGGGTTGTGGTGAGGGGAGGGGGGAAAGCAAGAGGTGCATGCTTACACCATGTGCAGATTTAAATCAGAAGAGATTGTGGGATGAGGGAGAAGTGGGATTGAGAAGGAGGATAATGTATGAAGATACCGGCATCTTGTACTCTTTCAGCCCCGATGCTGGCCACGGGCTCAGCCATACTCCTGCCAAGAATGGCCAGCACCGTCTCCTCCAAGGGGGTGAGGTAATGCAGGTGAGCCTGTCCCCCACCGGTTAGGTTCATCTGGCACTGATTATGCGCCACCTTTTCCTGCAAGAAAAAGGGAAATGTGTCAGTAAGTGTGGTGCAATGTGTTTGGGTGATGTGCCTGTCATGGTTGAACAGCTGACAGTGTGTAGGATGTGGGTGTGAGGCTTTCAGCAGTGGTAAGTGTGTGAGAGTGAGGTGAAGCTATGAATGTACAGTATGAGTCGTGTTTGGTAGAGATTGTTGGTAGGTGAGTGATGGGGGTGTGGTGCATTGAGCAGTGTGAGAGGCTAGTGGTGCAGATGGTGGGATATGTCATTTGAAGATAAATTCACTGACCTTGACCACTCATGTGAGGTCATTAAACTTCTTCCTGCACTGCATCCAGGTCCTCGGGGCTACACTGCTGGCATTCACCACATTGGCTAGCTACTCCCACTGTACTTTTTTCTGTTGCCTGGAGGGCCTCCTCACCCCCTGTGGAAAGAGGACCTCTCTCCTCGAGTTGACCTCTCGGACTAAGGCCTCCAGTGCTGCATCGGAGAACCGTGGTGCACGCTCTCTCCCCTGTTGTGCCATCATTAATTGATTTTTGCACTGTCTTCCTCAGCCAGTTGAATGATGATCTGCAGACAGCATGCACCTCCCCTTTAAGAGCTGCAGATTGCCTTTAAGTAGTACAGGCTAGCTTTAATTGGTGCTACCCTCGCATGAACTTGGGCCCCTGCTGAGCTTTCAGCCACTCAGCAGCGCGTTCAATGCAGCATTGAATGCCACAATCATGCAGGCAGCACGAAGTTTGCGGGCTGACTGCAGTCCTCCGAATGGATGTGGGTTGCCAGCGCATCGCAATCCCTGCACCCGTTTTCAGGGCAAACCAATTTCTTGGCTCTGGTATCCATCTTTCTATTCAAACAATATAAGTATTAGAGGATGTGCTGATGCTGGCAGGGAATTAAATACGCTTTAGTCTTTCAATAATAAAAACAGAAAATGCTGGGAATACTCAGCAGGTCAGGCAACATCTGTGGAGAGAGAAACAGAGTTAGCGTTTCAGGTTGATGACCTTTAAATGATGAAGCAGTCATTCCATTTACTTTTCAAACAAAGACTTGCATTTATTTAGCGTCTTTCATGACCTCAGGACGTTCCAAAGCGCTTTACAACCAATTAAGTACTTTTGAAATGTACTCAGTGTTGTAATGTAGGAATCAAGGCGACCAATTGTGCACACATCATGGTCTCACAAACAGCAATGAGATAATGACCAGATAATCTGCTTTTTAGTGATGTTGGTTGAGAGATAAATATTGGCCAGGACACTGGGAGAATTCCCCTGCTCTTCCATGAGTATTGTCACGGGATCTTTTACGTCCACCTAAGAGGGAAGATGGGGGCTCAGTTTAATGTCTCACCTGAAAGATGGCACCTCCGACAGTCCAGCGTTCCCTCGGTACTGTACTGATGTATCAGCCTAGATTATGTGCATTTGACCGAGTGTGGCATCAAGGAGCCCTAGTAAAACTGAAGTCAATGGGAATCGGGGGGAAAACTCTCCACTGGCTGGAGTCATACCTAGCACAAAGGAAGATGGTTGTGGTGGTTGAAGGTCAATCATCACAGCCCCAGGACATCACTGCAGGAGTTCCTCAGGGCAGTGTCCTAGGCCCAACCATCTTCAGCTGCTTCATCAATGACCTTCCCTCCAACATAAGGTCAGAAATGGGGATGTTCGCTGATGATTGCACAGTGTTCAGCGCCATTCACAACTTCTCAGATACTGAAGCAGTCCATGCCCGCATGCAACAAGATCTGGACGACGTTCAGGCTTGGGCTGATAAGTGGCAGGTAACATTTGCACCACAGAAGTGCCAGGCAATGACTATCTCCAACAAGCGAGAGTCTAACCACCGCCCCTTGACATTCAACGGCATTACCATCGCCAAATCCCCCACCGGCATTACCATCGCCAAATCCCCCACCATCAACATCCTGGGGGGTCACCATTGACCAGAAACTTAACTGGACCAGCCACATAAATACTGTGGCTACAAGAGCAGGTCAGAGGCTAGGTATTTTGCAGCGAGTGTCTTACCTCCTGACTCCCCAAAAGCCTTTCCACCATCTACAAGGCACAAGTAAGGAGTGTGATGGAATACTCTCCACTTGCCTGGATGAGTGCAGTTCCAACAACACTCCAGAAGCTCGACACCATCCAGGACAAAACAGCCCGTTTGATTGGCACCCCATCCACCACCTTACACATTCAATCCCTCCACCACTGGCGTACCATGGCTGCAGTGTGTACCATCTACAAGATGCACTGCAGCAACTCGCCAAGGCTTCTTCGGCAGCACCTCCCAAACCCGTGACCTCTTCCACTTAGAAGGACAAGGGCAGCAGGTGCATGGGAACACCACCACCTCCAAGTTCCCCTCCAAGTCACACACCATCCTGACTTGGAAATATATCGTCAATCCTTCATCGTCGCTGGGTCAAAATCCTGGAACTCCCTACCTAACAGCACTGTGGGAGTACCTTCACCACACGGACTGCAGCGGTTCAAGAAGGCAGCTCACCACCACCTTCTCGAGGGCAATTAGGGATGGGCAATAAATGCTGGCCTTGCCAGCGACGCTCACATCCCATAAACGAAGTTAAAAAAATCTATAGTACCCCAGCAAAATGCTGGAACTTTGACTTTAGAAGGTCACTCTGTACAACTGCAGTGTTTTTTTTTAAAGGTATTTTACTGAGAAAAAGATAGTTTAATTGAGGAAAAGGTTTTGCACTATGTGAAGGCATCACATTTTCGAGATGTGTAACCTGCAGAGGGCAGCCAGCCCGGGTTGAATAGTGGGGATTTTGCCTGAATTTGTGGATCAGGGAATTTTTAGCAGAACTTTCTCTCACAGGACTAAATAGGTAGAAGTCCATAATCAAGTAGATTGGACCGGTCCTGTATAAGGAAAGGAATTTACTGGTTGAAGAACCTATATTTGTTCCATGATTTATTATTCTCTTGTCAGAATCATTAACATCTCTTAACATCTACTGTGCTACTTTTGAACTGCTCAGCATTCATCTAGCTATCTTGCATTTCCTCACCCTTCAAAAGTGTAGAAAAAACTTAGCATCTGTGATAAGTCCACCCTGAATAGTTTACCATGACTTTCATGCTATTATTTTTGAGCTGCACAATTGCAGATGCCCAAGAAGTACCTTCATTCTGACATTGTGGCTCTGGCTCTCGGAATTCAGCTAGCCCATTAGCAGCCTGCATTACCTTATGTTGCTGCTGGCAGTCATTGGAAATCTAATATATTTAACCTGTCAATGTGACTAAATTAGCTGTCATTTATGTGCTGTTCTTGACATGGAAAATTGACTGATATTCATAGTCTGTTCGCATCTGAGAGGTCCCTATAGTACAGACTTTTTAATGCTGCAATTGCTTTCCTTGATATAAAAATTGCTTAGTTTCTATGGGGTAGAATTTCCACGAGGGTTCTTCTGATTTCCCGCTAATAACTTTGGCGGAAACCCCGGAGAAATGGAGTAAATGGTCGATTACACTGTTTCTCTGGGGTTTTTGCTGATCTTCCGCTGAAGTTACAGAACCCCTGGGGTAATTCCAGGCACGGATTCTTTGCCTCAAATTATGATACTGTCTTATGGTTGAGTGAGTAATTGCACTATAATGTTTGCCACTGAGTCCAATAGACCAGGTACATCAGAGGTTCGATCTCCTGTCTCTGCTAAGCTTGCTGATGTTAATCAGGGCAGAGTAAGGATGCTACAATTGGTTTCAGTGTCACCCAGACTAAGGAAGGGAAAGCCAGCTTGGGTTCTGCTGCCTGTATCCTAACTCACAACTAAGTCTCGTTCAACCATGACTCCTGTGCTCACTGACCTACATTGGCTCCCGGTCCGGCAATGCCTCGATTTTAAAATTCTCATCCTTGTTTTCAAATCCCTCCATGGCCTTGCCTCTCCCTATCTCAGTAACTTCCTCCAAGCCTGCAACCCTCCAATATCTCTGCGCTCCTCCAATTTTGGTCTCTTGCGTATCCCAGACTTTCTTCGCTCCACCATTGGCGGCCGTGCCTTCAGCTGCCTTGGCCCTAAGCTCTGGAATTAAAACACTAGTTCGGCTCCAGCTGGAGTATTGTGTCCAATTCCGAGCACCAGACTTTAGGAAGGACATGAAGGCTCTGGAGAGGGTTCAGAACAAATTTACTAGAATGGTTCCAGGGATGAGGGATTACAGTTATGTGGATAGACTGGAGAAGCTGGGCTTGTCCTCCTTCGAGCAGAGAAGGCTAAGAGGAGATTTGATAGAGGTGTTTCAAATCATGAAGGGTTTAGATAGAGTAAATAAAGAGAAACTGTTTCTAACGGCTGAAGGGCTGATAACCAGCGGGCACAGATTTAAGGTGATTGGCAAAAGAATCAGAGGCGACATGAGGAAAAACTTTAATACGCAACAAGTGTAAAGATTTGGAATGCACTGCTTTATAGGGTGGTGGAAACAGATTCAATAGTAGCCTTCAAAAGCGATTTGGAAAAATACTTGAAGGTGAAAAAATTGCAGGAATATGGGGAAAGAGCCAGGGAGAGGGACTAACTGGATTGCTCTTCGAAAGAGCCGCGCAGACCTGACTGATCGAATGGCCTCCTTCTGTGCTGTACTATTCTATGATTCTATGAATCCCCTCCCCAAAACCTCTCTGCATCTTGTTTTACTATGTTAAAGATGCTATATAAATGCAAGTTGTTGCTGTAGTTCTTGCTCAGTGACTCTAGTTTTAGGTGAAGATAGCTCTGCTATAATGCCCTCCACAGTAGAATACTCTGATGAAACTTACTGCCTAGCCTCATGTGAACAATGGCCACTTGGCCAAAGTACTGCAGGGCTACCAGCACCTCCAGTATATCGCCCACAAGTAGCTGCCTTCAGCAGAGAAGGGGGCATTTAAAAAATAATCAAAATAACCCTACTGTTTCCAAATATAACCAGAGCTCAGGGCTCTAAGCAGCTAGGTCATCCCATTATGCATTTGATATAACAGTATAGTAACACTTTTTTTTATTAACAATGTTTTAAAAAGCTGTTGAAAACATGGATCCTGCTGTAGCTAAGGGTAGTCATTTCCATAAATCAATCAGTATTTATTAGATTGCATTTGTGGTACATAGCTCTTTTAAGTGTAACCCATCCCTTAAATGTAATATTCAGGCAAACTAAAGTTACTATTCAGGCACATTATTCTTAATAGTGTTGAAATATTAAATTGCAGATGGCATCCTTTTTCTGTGATATGTTGGTATCCATGAAGCTAAGCTGCTATTTGGCTTTGACTTTGTGAATATGCATTTAAATCATTTAACCAAGTGCATCTGTCAGTGATTTACATTACATCTAGTACTGCGGACATTGCTATTTCAAATGGTTTTGGTGCAACAACCACAAAAGACCTTGGTTTATATACCCTTGAAGGGATGATTATGAAACAGATGGATCACAATTTCTTTCACTCAAAGATTGCATTTAAAATGGCATCTCTGGGACATCAATATTTTTGATCTTTTCAGTAGGCAGCTGCCCAACTAGAGAATCACATTGTACTGCGTCTATCTGCCTTAGCCGACATTCAAATTCTCCCAGGTCGTTGTTCTGTGTGGGCTTGCAGATCTAATGCCATTGCTAACATTCTTTTATTTCTGAAGTGTCAAGGCCATACATCCTTCATAATTGTGCAGCTTCAAAATCTGACAGACAGACATTTGTTACGTATAAACTGCCCTTGGAGGCCTTGGGCTTTTGACATTTGTGTTACAAATGTACGTGGTTTACAATTCTCCTGAGTAATGAAACTCCAACTCTAGATGGCATTCCTAATGTCTTCAATCAAATTTTAATTTTTAGTCCAAACCGTGAGGAATTCAATAGGGAAAAAGGTGAAAACTGAAAATGTCATGCAATAATTGTTTGATTTTTCCCTTAGACAGGTAACCCCTCCTCCAATTTCTTCTCAATAATGTAACAAAATAACAGTTTTAAAAATTTGATTGAAACAAAATGTAGAATGAGTTTGGGTGGAGCTAAGAAACAACAAGGAGCAGAAAACACTAGTGGGAGTAGTTTATAGGCCCAACAGTAGTTGTAGTGTTGGGCAGAGTATAAATCAGGAAATTAGAGATGCATATAACGGGGTAATATGGCAATCATGGGGGACTTTAACTTACATATAGACTGTGCAAACCAAATTTGCAAAAATAGTGCAGAGGAAGAGTTCATGGAATGCATTCAAGATAATTTTCTAGATCAGTATGTCGAGGAACTTACTAGGGAATTGGCCAGTTTAGATCTAGTATTGTGCAATGAGACAGGGTTAATTAATAACCTTGTAGTAAAGGAGCCTCTAGGGAGCAGTGATCATAATATGATAGAATTTTATGTTGCGTTTGAGAGTGATTTAGTTAAGTCTGGATCTAGGGTCCTAAATCTGAACAAAGCAAACTATGTAGGTATGAGAGGCGAGTTGGCTAAGGTTAGTTGGGAAACTAGATTAAAAGATATGACAGTAGAAAAGCAATGGCAAACATTTAAAGAAATAATTCATAATTCGCAATGAATACACATTCCCTTAAGGAATAAAAACACGACAGGAAACATGGTCTACCCGTGGCTAACAAGAGAAATTAAAGATAGTATTAGATTAAAGGAAGAGGCCTATAATGTTGCCAAAAAGAGTAGTAAGCCTGAGGATTGGGAGGATTTTAGAATTCAGCAAAGGAGGACCAAGAAATTGATAAAGAAGCGGAAAATAGAATATGAGAGTAAACTAGCGAGAGACATAAAAACAGACTGTAAAAGCTTCTATAGGTATGTAAAAAGGAAAAGATTAGTGAAAGTAAACGTGGGTCCCTTACAGGCCGAGACAGGAGAAATTATAATGGGGAATAAGGAAATGGCAGAGAAATGAAACAAATACTTCGGGCTGGATTTTACCTTTTAGTGCGGCCTAGGGGCGGGACAGCTTCCTTCCGGGTTCTGATCCCGCCACCAATGACGTCCGATGCACAGACGCTATTTTGCATCAATTGGCCTTGTTAAGCCTGCCCTGCGGCCTTGCTGGCCAATTAGGAGAAAGCTGGTGTCAGATGACATCAGTTGATGACGTGTCATCTGCCGGTTTTCTTAAAGGGTCCACGCTCAATTTTTTTTGACAGTTGATTTTTCAGTGTTTGACAGCATTGAGGTGCTGCAAACACTGACAATCACTGTACAAAAGTGAGTCCTTACACCCAGGCTCTCCAGTGGCTCCCACCTTAGGCTAGAACAGATGGCAGCTGCAGGTGAGGTTACAGAAGCAATCTGTCACTGGTGAGAGAAGTTCTCCCAATGAGGTGGGACTACACAAACACTTCAAAACTTGTTATGGACAGAAAAGTCTAAATACATTAAAAATGATTTTTCCAACATTTTCTTACCTCTGAAACTCACCAGTGTACCATTGGATCCTTCACACCACTTCTGCAGCTGTCATCAGTGGAGAAACATTATAGTAGACCCACAACACGCCACATTTACCCTGGCGTGGTGTCCGGACATCAGGAAGCCCGCAGTAGACCTGTCAAAATTGGAAAACGCCTCTTAACTGCCTGTACTGGAAATAGGGGAAATAGTACCGGAAAAATTAATGGGACTGAAAGCCAATAAATCCCCATGGCCTGATGGCCTACATCCTAGGGTTTTAAAAGAGGTGGCTATAGAGATAGTGGATGCATTGGTTGTCATCTTCCAAAATTCCATAGATTCTGGAACGGTTCCTGCGGATTGGAATGTAGCAAATGTAACCCCACTATTTAAGAAAGGAGGGAGAGAGAAAACGGGGACCTAGAGACCAGTTAACCTGACATCAGTAGTAGGGAAAATGCTAGAATCTATTATTAAGGACGTGGTAACAGGGCACTTAGAAAATAATAATAGGATTGGGCAGAGGCAACATGGAAATTGTGTTTGACAAATCTGTTTTTTGAGGTTGTAACTAACAGGATAGATAAGGGGGAACCAGTGGATGTAGTGTTTTTGGATTTTCAGAAGGCATTCGATAAGGTGCCATACAAGAGGTTATTAAACAAAATTAGGTCTCATGGGATTGGGAGTAATACACTAGCATGGATTGAGGATTGGTTAACCGACAGAAAACAGAGTAGGAATAAACGGGTCATTTTCGGGTTGTCAGCCTGTAACTAATGGGGTACCACAAGGATCAGTGCTTGGGCCTCAGCTATTCACCATCTACATCAATGATTTGGATGAGGGGACCAATTGTAATATATCCAAGTTTGTGGATGATACAAAGCTGGGGGGGAATGTAAGTTGCGAGGAGGATGCAAAGAGGCTGCAAGGGGATATAGACAGGTTAAGCGAGTGGGCAAGAACATGGCAAATGGAATATAATGTGGAGAAATGTGAAGTTATCCAGTTTGGTAGGAAAAATAGAAAAGCAGAGTATTTTTTAAATGGTGAGAGATTGGGAAATGTTGGTGTTCAGAGGGACCTGGGTGTCCTGGTACACGAATCACTGAAAGTTAACATGCAGGTACAGCAAGCAATTAGGAAAGCAAATAGTATGTTGGCCTTTATTACAAAAGGATTTGAGTATAAGAGTAAAGACGTCTTACTGCAATTATATAGGGCTCTGGTGAGACCACACCTGGAGTATTGTGTACAGTTTTGGTCTCCTTACCTAAGGAAGGATATACTTGCCATAGAGGGAGTGCAATTAAGGTTCACCAGACTGATTCCTGGGATGGGGGGATTGCCCTATGAGTAGAGATTGAGTAGACTAGGCCTATATTCTCTAGAGTTTAGAAGAATGCGAGGTGATCTCATTGAAACATAGAACCAGGGGTCACAGTCTCAGAATAAGGGGTCAGCCATTTAGGACTGAGATGAGGAGAAATTTCTTCACTCAGAGGGTGGTGAATCTTTGGAATTCTCTATCCCAAAGGGCAGTGGATGTTCAGTCGTTGAGTATATTCAAGGCAGAGATCGATAGATTTTTGGATATTAAGGGAATCAAGGGATATGGGGATAGTGCAGGAAAGTGGAGTTGAGGTAGAAGATCAGGCATGATCTTGTTGAATGGTGGAGCAGGCTCGAGGGGCCAAATGGCCTACTCCTGCTCCTATTTCTTATGTTCTTATGTTCTTATATTCTAAATATAACCAGATGGCCGGATGCCAAGCTGGCATTCATACATAAAATGGTGCCAGTTGCTTTTTATAATATATAAATGGCATTTAAATAGGTGTATAAAGTCAGTATATCACATTAAACCAATCTACTATTACAAATGTGCCTTGTTAGTTACATAGCAGACTGTTTTTATCGTTAATCTAGTCTGGCAACATTTATTCCTTTTTTGAAATATTTATGTTCTTCATGCTGCAGATTTTATCACCTAAGGTGCCATATGGCATATAAGACATCCAGCTGCTCTTTTAAATACCTGTGTGGTGCAGCTCTCAGTAAAATGGTGCTGTTATAATCATTATTATAGCTGTAGAGTGTGACAGACTAGAATAGAGAATTGCTGGGAAACTGGGGGTAGGTGTTGCTTAGAGTTGGGGCACCATTAAACAGATTTCTTTTACGAGGCTTGTACTGATAAATGGTAGAAGTCATCGCTTTGTTATATGTGTCAATGGATTGCTAACAATAAAAAATACAACAAAAGAAAAATACTGCGGATGCTGAAAATCTGAAATAAAAACAAAAAGTGCTGGAGACACTCAGCAGGTCAGGCAGAGAGGGAAACAGAGTTGACGTTTCAGGTCGATGACCTTTCATCAGAGAACTGAACACATAATCATGCTTAAAGTTTGAGGCATAAGGGGAAGTTACGGGACAATGAAGGGACAAGATGGCCATATACATATACATTTCTGGCAATTTGGTGTGTTTGTCTATGTTATCGCCCTCTTAAGTAATAATTAATGTTTGCAGATGTCCTTTCCAACAGAGGATATTAAAGGTATTACTGATTAGTTATATGGTTTTCAAAGAGCAATGCAAGGGATCTAGAAGGGATTTACTTTGTCATGCCAATGGAGGGCACTCTTTTTATTGGAAAACGTCAGTGGTGATCTCCTGCCCATTGGCACGTGCCGCAGGCAGTGGGGTAAAATAGCCCACCTTCTCTCTTTCCTGAATTCTACACTGTGAGCAGGGGATTGGTCTGCAGCACTTTCATTGTCTGTGCTTGGAAGGCTCAATCCCTTTGCAATGGCCAAATTATGGAGGATGCA
The DNA here is from genome assembly GCA_030390025.1 of Squalus acanthias. Classification (NCBI taxonomy): domain Eukaryota; kingdom Metazoa; phylum Chordata; class Chondrichthyes; order Squaliformes; family Squalidae; genus Squalus; species Squalus acanthias. The sequence continues at coordinate 75,843,792 of CM059426.1, read as the reverse complement.
GCAAGCTGCTCGACCATACTGCAGGTTTTCCCTGACCTGTCCAAGTACCAGATATTGGACTTGAAAATTCTGATGGTCCTTGTAGCACCCACGGCCTCATTGAACCTGTCTTGGGCCTCTGTGCCTGGATTCTGATAAGTTGTCGTCAGCCAAGGCTGAAGCAGGTACCCGTGATCTCAGATCAGCCCTCCCCCTATCACGTTGCTGTGGATGAGCAGTGCCAGTCTCCTAGATTGACTGAGAATGAACGGGATAGCGTGCATTGATGTGTAAAATGAGGTGGCTAGCATCACTCAATATCTGGACATTGAGGGAATTAAATACCTTCCTGTTTATAAAGTTGATGGGGCTTTCAGACAGGGCCTTTATAGCCACATGGGTGCCATTAACGAGAGAGATGTATAATGTGCGATTGATCTAATATCGCCCGTTTTACACTATCCTCAAAAGTTTAAATTACCTCCGGATATCAGGTATGTAATCAGCAAAGAGCTGCTTAGCTGAGTCAGCAACACTGCATAGAATCAGTGGGATGTTCTTCCTCTTCTGTCCTGGTTTATTTTCTGAGCTGTCAATGTTTATAACATTCTGTGCTGTTTGGGTACTGCTGTGCACTGAATTTTAAAAATCCCATTGACATTGTGAGAGCCACAGCCATGAAGGATGCTGAGCTCTATTGACTCTAGGGATGATGCACCTGATGTTACTATCAGTTGAGTGTATTAGCTTTCTGTGAGGGTCACTGGTTTTAAAGTAATGTCAGTATAGTATAAACAGAAGGTGACATAGCCAGCAATGAGATACAATAGACATTTCCATTGTCAGTTAGAGGAGGCTGACCATAATCTACTTGAGGTTTTGTCACACATTAGATATCGAGGGGGAGAAATACACTTGCAGCAAAAACAGGCGCTAAATGTGCGTAGCGACTGCTACTCATACTCAATGATGTTGGCGAGAAACCAGAGCCAAATTAGTGCTCGTGGCTCATTTGATTATTAATGGTGAGTTGCCAGCCTTAGTTGTGTTGTTTATCGGCAACTTGCCGATTGGGGAGGGGAGAACGGGGGGTGGGGAGGGCGGGAAATTGGACGACAGCCGGCACCTCTTTAAGGGTTTTGAATCATTGCTTTGAGTCATTGCTGTAAAGTGAAGGTGGCGACTAGAATAAGTTCTACAAGGGTGCCCTGATATTCAGACACTGCTCTGTAGGTCCTCATGGAGGAAGTGCTCATGGAGGAGGTCCTCATGGAGGAGGTGCTCAGGAGGAGGTCCTCATGGAGGAGGTGCTCATGGAGGAGGTGCTCAGGAGGAGGTCCTCATGGAGGAGGTGCTCAGGAGGAGGTCCTCATGGAGGAGGTGCTCATGGAGGAGGTGCTCATGGAGGAGGTCCTCATGGAGGAGGTGCTCCTGGAGGAGGTCCTCATGGAGGAGGTGCTCATGGAGGAGGTGCTCATGGAGGAGGTGCTCATGGAGGAAGTGCTCATGGAGGAGGTGCTCATGGAGGAAGTGCTCATGGAGGAGGTCCTCATGGAGGAGGTCCTCATGGAGGAGGTGCTCATGAGGAGGTGCTCATGAGGAGGTGCTCAGGAGGAGGTGCTCAGGAGGAGGTGCTCATGGAGGAGGTGCTCATGGAGGAGGTGCTCATGGAGGAGGTCCTCATGGAGGAGGTGCTCATGGAGGAGGTGCTCAGGAGGAGGTGCTCATGGAGGAGGTGCTCATGGAGGAGGTCCTCATGGAGGAGGTCCTCATGGAGGAGGTGCTCAGGAGGAGGTCCTCATGGAGGAGGTGCTCATGAGGAAGTGCTCATGGAGGAGGTGCTCAGGAGGAGGTGCTCATGGAGGAGGTGCTCATGGAGGAGGTGCTCATGAGGAAGTGCTCATGGAGGAGGTGCTCAGGAGGAGGTGCTCATGGAGGAGGTGCTCAGGAGGAGGTGCTCATGGAGGAGGTCCTCATGGAGGAGGTGCTCATGGAGGAGGTCCTCATGGAGGAGGTGCTCATGGAGGAGGTGCTCAGGAGGAGGTCCTCATGGAGGAGGTGCTCATGGAGGAGGTCCTCATGGAGGAGGTGCTCAGGAGGAGGTGCTCAGGAGGAGGTCCTCATGGAGGAGGTCCTCATGGAGGAGGTGCTCATGGAGGAGGTGCTCATGGAGGAAGTGCTCATGGAGGAGGTGCTCATGAGGAGGTGCTCAGGAGGAGGTGCTCAGGAGGAGGTGCTCATGGAGGAGGTGCTCATGAGGAGGTGCTCATGAGGAGGTCCTCATGGAGGAGGTGCTCAGGAGGAGGTGCTCATGGAGGAGGGAGCTGCTCTTTCCAGCTGATGGGAGAAGAGTTACAGGTCAAATAGCCCAGCACTAGTTGGCAGAGGTGGCAGAGTAAGTTAATGCAAGGATCACTGCATTAGTTAGTTCCCTATACCTGAACAAATTTCTAGGCTGAAGTTCTTCCATGGGTGAAAGAATTGGAATCTTTAGGAAGGACATATTATGCTAATTTAAACAAGTTCCAGGACTCCTCTGATACAACTTCAATATTGCTTTGTAGAAAATTAGGAGATGCTGGCAAAAGTGTTTGGTGTTAAATGAAATTATTTGTATTTTAGCGGTATTGATTTTAGGGAGATACTGCATACCACATTTGTCTAAGCAAAGTAGTTTGAAAGAATATATGTATTCCACTTTTTTCCCTCTAAAACTTACATTAGAGTGGACAAGTCGCCTGGTCCAGATGGCTTGCATCCCAGGTTGCTAAGGGAATTGGGGGAGGAGATAACAGAAGCACTTGCCATAATTTCCCAATCTTCCCTAGATGCGGGGGAGGTGCCTGAGGATTGGAAAGTGGCAAATGTGACACCATTGTTCAAGAAAGCGTGTAAGGACAATCCTAGTAACTACAGGCCGGTCAGTTTAACATCAGTGGTGGGTAAAGTTTTGGAAACAATAATCAAGAAACAAATTAATGGGCACTTGGAGAGGTTTAAGCTAATTAAGGAGAGCCAACACGGATTTGTAAAAGGCAGATCGTGTTTGACTAATTTAATTGAATTTTATGATGAAGTAACAGGGAGGATTGATGAAGGGAATGCAATGGATGTTGTCTACATGGATTTTCAGAAGGCGTTTGACAAAGTACCACATAGAAGGCTGGTTAACAAAATTGAGGCTCATGGAATAGGTGGGTCAGTGGCAGCTTGGATAAGAATTTGGCTTAAGGACAGAAAACAGCGAGTTGTGGTAAATGGCTGTTTTTCAGACTGGAGGATTGTAGACAGTGGTGTTCCCCAAGGGTCAATGCTGGGGCCACTGCTTTTTTTGATATATATAAATGACCTGGATATTGGAATACAGAGTAGAATTTCTAAATTTGCCGATGACACCAAACTTGGGGGTATGGCAAACAGTGATGATGATATCAATCGACTGCAGCAGGACATAGAAAGGCTAGCAGAATGGGCAAACAAGTGGCAGATGGAATTTAATACAGAGAAGTGTGAGGTGATGCATTTTGGCAGAAGGAACAGGGAGAGGCAATATACACTTAATGGCACAGTTTTAAAGAGTCAGGGGGAAAAATTCAGTTGGTTGCGCCTCCCGTTAGCGCCTTAAGAGGGCGCTAATGGGGCGCAAAGCATCTAGCGCCCGGGCGCGGCGAAGTTTGCGCCGCTCGCGAAATTAACTAGACATTTTGCGGCGGCGCTAAACACTACCGCCATGATCTCCTGCGCCGGCAGATCATGACGTCACTCGAGTGTGCAACGCCCCGGTATCGCGCCGGAGCGGATATTGAGTGGCGCCCCCTGCCTTACCGCCTGACGCTAGCAACGACAGGTTGAGGGGAGCGTTCTGCAGTCATGAAGGGAAAGGGGGAGCGCTATTTAAAGGTGACCGCTTTCTGCCTTTTATTGTTGGTGCCATTTTTGAACTACGCATTCTGAGAGAGAGAGGGAGAGAATTCTGGAGAGATTCAACGTTGTGTGAAGGAGTTTTGGGTACTGAGCAGCACTTTGCAGGTTCATTTTGATTTTCCATTCCTTGTATTGATTTAGCAGAGACTGTGGGGGCTGCACTCTGAGCTCTTTGCCTGGTACTCTCAATTGTTATTTCCAGCACATTTGATGTGCAAGTCTCTCCAGGCCGAGATTCAAGGCTGCAATGAGTAGGATGTGGATGGAAAGCAAGATTAACCATCCCCTTTAAGAACTGGTCTGTGCCATTGTGTGTGTGTTCCATTGCTGACTGACATTACATGAGCTTCGCCAGCGCTCTGAGTTAGCGCCTCACTCCTCGGCCTTTGCGCCTTAAGACAGGTGTGCAGCGCCTGATTTAGCGCTCCACTCACCTCCCGGGGCGTTAAAAGTGAAGTTTCCAGTCAGTGGCGATAATTAGCGCCAGGCGCTAATTTTTGCGCCCGGACGATATTTGCGCCCCAAATGGGGCGCGACTGAATTTTTCCCCCTCAGAGTCATAGGGGTAGAAATTAGGTCGCGCCCCATTTGGGGCGCAAATATCGTCCGAGCGCAAATATTAGCGCCTGGCGCTAATTATCGGCACTGACAGGAAACTTCACTTTTACCGCCCCGGGAGGTGAGTGGAGTGCTAAAGCAGGCGCTGCACACCTCTCTTAAGGCGTAAAGGCCTAGGAGTGAGGCGCTACCTCAGCGCGCGAGCGCAGCGCAGCTGCTGCCAGTTAGCGAGGGAACACAGACACACTGGCGCCGGACACTTCTTAAAGCGGGGGGGGCCACTTGCTCCCCAGCCACACCCTGCTCATTGCAGCCTTGAATCTCAGCCTGGAGAGACCTGTAATCCATTTTGCTGCCAAGCATGGAGAGGGTGAGAGAACGCGCTCATCGCTTCACCGAGCGGGCCTTGGATGCTCTGGTTGACGCAGTGGAGCGCAGACGATGCATGCTGTTCCCGGAGAGTGGCAGGAGGCCTTTGCCACGCGAGTTCAGAAGAGTGTGGAGGGAGGTGGCTCAGAGCGTCTCCTCCAGGAGCATGGTGCCCAGGACCCATGTTCAGTGCCGCAAAAAATTCAACGACCTCACTCGGGTCGTCAGGGTGAGTGGCTTTTTCTCAATACCTCTCCATCCCTCCATCTCAACCTCACTCTATGGCCAGAGGGTCTTAAAACCCCAATGCACAACACTCATGCAACACCTATGGCCCTTTCATCAAACACACACACACATTCCACACTTTGCATACAGTAAGGGCTATTCACCTATGGGAGGCACATCAGGCAAGACCATGGCTGCATATTGTAAGGGCTATTCACCTATGGGAGGCACATCAGGCAAGACCATGGCTGCATATTGTAAGGGCTATTCACCTATGGGAGGCACATCAGGCAAGACCATGGCTGTATATTTACTCAGATGCTGTCCTTTTTCTTGCAGGCTAAGCTGGCTCATAATCGGAGACAGCAGCAACGGACGGGTGCAGGGCGGCTTCAGCTGCAACCCCTCAGTGATCTGGAGGAGCGCGTCCACAGGATTGTGGCAAGCCGGGTGATCGGTCCCGTCGCCACTGGGGACGCCGACCCCGTTCTGGACAGCAATGGTAAGGTCATCACCTTTTTGTCCTCTGTCCTTCCACTTGTCCCTCACAATACCAGCCTTTGACACTTTCAATCCAACTTGCTAACTCGCTGCACTTATTCCTCCCTTACTGCCACCCTGTCCTCACGCTAAAGCCACTCTTGTACCTCCCTGCTTTCAGATGGTGATTCACCAGCTGAGGAGACGGGCCCTGAAGCTGCCACTGGGAGTGATGCTGCAGCTGAGGAGGAAGAGGAAGCCGGAGCATCAGTGCCACCCTCTCCCGAGGAAGCCCATGGCCACACTGGGAACACGCCTTCCCCGGAGGGGAGCAGGTGGGAAGGGGCTGATGATGGTGAAGCTCCAGGACCCAGCGGGCTGCAGCAACGCCATGGGGGGGGTAGGGAAGAACGGGAGCCTTCTCCCCAGAGGGAGAGTATGCCAGACACTCCTACTGCAATGGACGCAGAGGAGGAGCGGCTGATTGCAGAAATGAACAGCCAGGCGGTGGGCATGCACACTGAGCTCATGGGTGCAGTGGGAAGGGTGCCCGATTGCATTGAGGCACTGGCAAGGAGTGTGGAGCACTTCGCTGTAGCACAGGCGGATGCCACACTAAAGCTTAGTGCTGCAATTCAGTCACTGGCTGCCAGGAACCCATCTGAGACTGCTCTCATGCAGACTCAGATTGAGGCCACGCGAGCACTGACTGCTGCCATCCTCGATGGTTCGTGCACATGTCCCCGGGGCTGTCACCGCGCCGCAGCAGGCCAGCAATCTGTTCTCCGGCAAATTGCTCCGGATGCTGAAGTGCTGCCCCGTGGGAGTGCCAGTGTGTCGGGCGAGCAGGGAGTTGCTGTCCTCTCTCACGATGACAGCATTCCTGCTGCCAACACTGTCACTTCTCCACTGCACTTGCCACCGCCTGTAGGACAGACTGCTGCCGCCCATGCAGAGTTGGTGCAGTCTGCAGCCGGGCCCTCCAGGCCCAGAAGTGGTCGAGGCCGTCCTTCAGGGGCATCTGCAGTGTCAGGGTCTGACGAGCAGCAGCCTTCCACCAGCCTTGCTGCAGCCACTGAGGTCCCATTACGGAGGAGCAGTAGGGTTAGAAGGGGGGAAGTGCGCAAGGGAAGGAGATCACCCTCGAAGGGCAAAAAGTAGGAGGTGTGCCAAAATGCTGGTCATTTTTTTATTAAAGGCCGAGGTTCATGGCCCAACTTTTGTTTAGTGTTTTGGACATTATCTCCAGGTTGTGAGAACCAGTTATGTTATTGACTGTTTTTTTGTGTTTATTTCTATGAGTTTGTCACGAGGAATTGACACACACAGAGTTTGTAAAATAAATAAGTTTCTGTATTCAAAATATACATGGCTGGTGGTTGGAATTATTGGTGCCTTGGCCGGCTTAGGGGTTGCGTGCTGGGTTGATTCGTGTTTGTAGCAATGGCAGGGGCCCTAGAAGCGGCTTGCTATTAGTCGTTGACGGACGGCCCTTGCAGTTTGACCATTGTGGGCCGCCCTCCTGCCTTGGTGCTGCTGATGATCATCGTCCTCGTCCTGTTCCTCCTCTTCCTCCTCCTCCTCTGGTGGTGCTACAAGGCCTGGTGGCATTGGCTGGGTCCTGAGGATTGCCATGTTGTGCAACATGCAGCACACGACTACGAACTTCGAAACTTGCTCAGGCGAGTACTGCAGGGCTCCTCCGGAATGGTCCAGACAGCGGAACTGTTGTTTCAGCACGCCGATTGTGCGCTCAATAATGTTCCTGGTTGCTTGATGGCTTTCCTGGTACCGCAGCTCAGCAGGGGTGTTTGGCGCACGGAGCGGTGTCATCAGCCAGGTGCTCAATGCGTACCCCTTGTCCCCCAGAAGCCAACCAACTGGCTGATGCGGTGCCTCGAAAAGTTCTGCCACAGTAGTCTGGCGCAGGATGAAAGCATCGTGGCAGCTGCCCGGATAGTGGGCATTGACAGCGAGAATCACCTGTCTGTGGTCACAGACCAACTGCACATTCAAGGAATGGAACCCCTTTCTGTTCCGGAACTCCTCTGCATTCTCTCGCGGAGCACGCAAAGCCACATGCGTGCAGTCAATGGCGCCCTGCACCATGGGGAAGCCCGCTACCCTCGCAAAGCCCATAGCACGGTCATGCTGCTTGTCTGGGGTCATAGGGAAAGAGATGAAGTCTCGTCTCCTTCTGAAGAGGGCATTGGTGACCTGCCGGATGCAGCGATGCACCGCAAACTGGGAGATATTGGCGAGGTCCCCAACAGCAGCTTGGAATGAGCCAGTGGCGTAGAAGTTCAAAGCCACTGTGACCTTCACTGCCACCGACAGAGACGTCCTGGACCTCAGCTGAGGCTGCAGATCTGGCTGCAGCAGATGGCAGAGCTCAGTGACCACCTCCTTGCTGAATCGCAGCCTTCGCAAACACAGCTCCTCGGACATATGGATGTAGGAGAGCTGTTCACGATATACCCTGGGAGGGTAAGCTCTCCTGTACATGCGCCTGATGGCCCTCCTCCGTCTGGCCATCATTGCCACTCTCTGTCTGCGTCTCACTATCCTCCGATTCAGCTGGAGCAGGACGACGCCCCCAATCATTGCAGCCCCCATATTCTCTTTGCCAGAAAAGTAATGAGGTACAGCAATTAAAGTAGCAACAAAGTTAGGATGAACTAGGCCAAACTACCTCACAAAGCGTTGAGTCAATGTAGAAGTCTCTCTCTCTCTCTCTCCGAATCTCTCTCTCTCTCTCAGAACGAGTGGTGCATAAATGTCGACCACAGAAAAAGACAGGAAGAGGCCCCCTTTAAATAGCGCCCCCCCCAGCCCCACAGCGATTGATAACGTTCCAGTCTTCCGGTCGTTGGAAGCGCCAGGCGGTAAGGCAGGGGGCGCCACTCAATTTCCGCTCCGGGGCGCCCCAAGGGCGTTGCACCATGGAATGACGTCACAATCTGCGCGCGCAGGTGGTCGCAGCGGTAAGTTTTAGCGCCGCCGCACAATCTCAAGTTAAGTTCTCGAGCGGCGCAAACAGCGCTGCGCCCGGGCGTTAGCGGCTTAACGCCCCATTAGCGCCCTCTTAAGGCGCTAACGGGAGGCGCAACCAACTGAATTTTTACCCCCTAGAGTCATAACGGCACAGAAGGAGGCCATTCGGCCCATCGAGTCCATGCCGGCTCTCTGTAGAGCAATCCAGTCAGTCCCATTCCCCAACTCTATCACCGTAGCCCTGCAAGCTTATTTCCTTCAAGTGCCTATCCTGTCTCCCATTGAAAACATTGAGTGTCTCCGCTTCCACCACTTCCGTCGGCAGCGAATTCCAGGTCATCACCACTCGCTACGTAAAAAAGTCTTTCCTCACATCCCTCTGTATCTCTTGCCCAGAACCTTAAATCTGTGTCCCCTAGTCCTTGTACCATCAACTAGTGGGAACAGACTTTCCCCGTCTAGCCTATCCAAACCCGTCATAATTTTGTACACCTCCATCAAATCACCCCTCAACCTCCTGTGCTCTAATGAAAACAAATCCAGCTTCTCCAACCTGCCCTTGTAGCTAAGATCCCCCATCCCCGGCACCATTCTGGTAAATCTCCTCTGCACCCTCTCAAGGGCCTTCACATCCTTCCTAAAGTGTGGTGACCAGAACTGGATGCAGTACTCCAGTTGTGGCCTAACCAGCGCTTTATAAAGGTTCAGCATAACTTCCCTACTTTTGTACTCAATACCTCTATTTATGAAGCCCAAGATCCCATATGCTTTGTTGACCACTCTCTCAATATGTCCTGCCACCTTCAGGGACCTATGCACATTAACTCCCAGGTCCCTCTATCCCTGCACACTCTTTAAAACTGTGTGTCAAAGATTAGGCAGTTGGGAGTTTGAAAGTGTAGTTGTAAGTGACTTGGAGGAGAATTTATTTTCTGGGGTGGATGTAGAAGGAAGTGTTGTTGGAAAGGAGTGGGCGGATGCAAGGAAGTGGTCGGAGTTGGCTTTGTCAATGATTGAGATAATGGGAGTGGGGAGGTCACAAGGGAAGGCGAGGTTGAGGGGCTGGCCATGAATATGGATAGGAGAGTTCATATGGAGGAAGAGGTTTATGGAGGACAGGAGGGCAGTGAATTCAGACGAGTGAGGACAAGGGAAGCTGAGATGGAGATTTAAATCAGTGAGGATGAGGAGTGGCTCAGTGCAGAAGTTGGGGGAGGAAAGGAAGGAAGATATTTTGGGCAGAAACTTGGGGAGGGGCGGTAGACAACAAGGATATTAAAGAGGTGAGAGGGTGGATCAAGGTGAGCTGCTCAAAGGAGGAGGACATGCATTTGGAGAGAACTAATTTACAGGGTTATGGGGAAAAATCTGGGGTGTGGAACTAAATTGGACAGCACTTTCAAAGAGCCAGCCCCTTTCTGTGCTGTAAGATTCTATGATTCTATGCTGTCAGAGGAGTTGGGGAGAGACCAGTGTGTGTCTTTGTGATAAAGGCCACACTCTAGCACAATGGTTTGGGTGGGGCAGGCAGTGGAGAGTATAGTCAGGTGATGGGACTTTGTAAGTGGGAAAGGTGTCACCACAGTTGAGCCTAGTTTCAAAGCTAGGATGTCAATGCAATCATCCATGATAAGGTATGGATGGCAAGTCTCTTAAGGGCCTTTTTCGCAAGTGAACAGACATTCTGGAGGAAAATGCAGAGAGGGGCGGTGATTCGCTGGCAACGTCCAAGGGGGCAGTGGTGAGTGGGGTGAGTGAGATGAGAAAGATGAAGTAAGCCCCAGTAGGTATGTTGGGCAGGAAGTTTGTGAGAAAGGAGAATAGAGCAGTTGTGGCTGCTGCTTGTAAGGAGGCAGCGACCAGCGCCTTTGGAGAATGTCAAAGGAGGCACAGAGGGTAATTGTAGGTCACCTTTGTAGTGGATATCATTACTATGCTCAAAGGCAAGCATGTGCAAATTTGTGTGTTTGCTTTAATTGATGCTCAACCATCAAAAACAAGGATAAAACAGGGCATGAGCATTAAAGTGCATTAAACTGGTTCAGACCTGAAGTAATTTTGAAACTGGACAAACATACAATAATGATCTGTTAATGCACCAAATTACTACACATTAACACATAATTACTGTAATGCACAGATTATTTGCATCTCATAAACCCATAATTTACTTGGTTTTATTGCAATATTGTCTCAAAATAATGTGTTTTCAATTGTAAAATGAGTACTTGGAAAGGCACCATATGTTCTTTCATCACTGTCTTCAGCTCCAGTTGCTCTGACTACTATGGGACCATTGCCAGCATTGTTACCATGAACTGTAGTTTAAACACTGAGAATATTGTTTTTATGCTATAAACAAATATTCATTTTCCTTGTATTTTGCAGCTTTTTTTGTTTCATACAAAAGCACAAGGCATAATTGTTACCATTATTTTGGGGGATTTGTTGGCTTTTATTGAAACTGTCAGCTTTTCTGAGTTTTGGGGGTTGGCATGCATCGAGTCTGGTTCTGCAACAACTTGAAATTTTCTCTCTCTCCACTTCTATTGTAGTTCCACGATTGACCACCACTCAGGTTACTGCGGAGTGCAACTGGTCGATGATGCAAAACCAGATTTTTGCCAGGAATTTCCTCGGGGGTTCTCCCTATCAGTCGCTGTAGTATTAGCAGACGATTGGTGGAAACCTTGTTTACGCAGCTATTTGGGGTTTTCACTGATCTTCTGCTGAAGTATTTTTTATTTATTTACAAGAAGTGGGTGTTGCTGGCAAGGCCAGCATTTATTGCCCATCCGGAATTGCCCTTGAGAAGATGATGGTGAGCCGCCTTCTAGGCTCGCTTGGCCATTTCAGAGGGCAGTTAAGAGTCAACCACATTGCTGTGGTTTGGAGTCACATATAGGCCAGACCAGGTAAGGATGGTAGATTTCCTTCCCTAAAGGACATTAGTGAACCAGATTTTTTTTAAAGTAATTTTTAATATTTATTTAACTGATTTTAAATTCCCTAGCAGGCATGATGGGATTTGAACTTACATCTCTGGATCTAGTCCAGGCCTCTTGGATTACTAGTCCAGTAACATAACTACTATGCTACCATTCCCAGTTCTGGTGGCCAATGGGAAGAACCCCTGAGGAAATACCCCTTGTTTGACCTTTGTAAATTTTTCTTTCTTCTCTCTGCCTTTAGGTTTCTTGGTTTGCCCATCCCATGGCTGTGAGGACCTACTTCCAGACTGCGAACTCTTCTTAATGCTTCTTCCTGATCACAGGTCAGGTACATGATGGGGTTGATTTTAACTCTCTGCGTCCTGCGGGAATGCTCTGAAGATTGCGGGGATAAACCTATTGCCCCGTACTTGCCATTGCCATTTTCCAGAGGGCCTCTGCATGGGTGGCCCAGGTGTCTGCCTGTTTAAGGTAATACCCTGCCCTTGGGACTGAACCCTGGCATGCTCCTATAACCCTTAGTGCTATGCTGGCACGAGTATAGCTCCTGGTAGGGTCACCCAAGCCAGATGGGTCAAAGGGTGGGAGCGAGAATAAAAGCAGCCTGGTAGTGTGTTATGACTCAGTTTAATGACTTGTCCACACAAAAACTTTTGTTACAATAACACCTCAGAGATAAGATGATAACAGAGTTAACAGAGCTGGTTACAGACTTGCAATTATAAACATCAACTGCGGATAACTATGATTTGCTGGATGTGAGGCAAGGTGGACAGACAGCACTGACTGGAAGAAATGGGCTGCCTCATATGCTAATTGGCACAGGAGACTCTAACGAACTAACTAACTAACTAATTCTAATATGGCAATTGGGGTCCTATGACATACATAAGACCCCGATGCAGTTCGGAAGTGCCAATGGGTGGAGTGTGCATCGTACATGCTCCGTCAATGATACCAGATGTTGAGTGGCCTACCTCAGCAGTCCTTAAAGGGCCACTCCTGAAAAGGTAAGTTTTTTTTCAAAAGACTTGTGTGGGGCCAGGAGAAGCTATGCTTCTCCTGACCCCACAAATACCTTTCAGCGCACTGCCGGCCCATCCACATTTCCCTTCCTACAATTGCCGTCCTCCTCTTTAAGGATAAAACAGCTCAGTGAACAGCAATACTGAAATGAGAACCAGCCCTCAAAATGGCTTAGGCTTCGGCAAGGACTTTGAACGGTGGTGTACCTGCTCCTCCCTCCACTTGCCCGAAGTCCGTCCAACCCTGATGTGTGGGATTTACACATTTAACGACCCTATGGCCGCGATTTTGCCGGTGCTCAGGGGGCGGGTTTGGAGGCGGGTCAGGGGGTAAAATTGAAGAGAATGACGGCAGGTTCCGATCCCGCTGTCAACCTGCCTCTGTGCAACTTTGCCAAAGGAGGGCTCACCGACTCCCGTTCGGTCCTGCCACCAAGCGGCGGGATAGGCACTTAAGGCAGTTAACTGCTTGTTAACTGCCTGGATAATGCCATTTTGACAGTCGTTTTACATTTTACCACTTTTTCTCCATGTTCCACGCCATTCCCAAACCACGGCAGCTGATTGTGCCGGGTTCACAAGTGGCTGCCTTCTTGACAGCTGCAGCTCCAGCATAAAAATGGAGCTCTCAACAAGGATCAGTTGCAGGTGGCAGAACTTTGTTTTTTCAGGTCTTGGAAAACTTTTTGCAGGTCTACTGATCTTGTAAGTGATGAAGCTGAGATCCATCTCCACTGTGACCTCCTGGGAAATCCCTCTCCCCACTTTGACTGAGCGCTTCTTCAACGGAGATATCTACCAGCAGCATGGGAACCATTTATTTCCTTTCATCCTGGTCCTCAGATTCGGAGGACGAGCAGCCGCCGCAGCAGCAGAACCAGGCACAACAGCAGCACCAACAGCAGGAGCCCCAACCTCCTGCTCACCCACCTGATGGTGCACAGGGCAGAAGGTGTCAGCGCAGGGATGCACGTCGCTGCAGGAGATACCCCCAACACAGGGTTTACAGGCTGAGGATGACCTTCCTCAACATGACTGAGTAGCAGTGCCAAAGGAGGCTGAGACTTTCGCGAGAGGTAGTCGCTGACATCTGCGCAATGCTGCAGCAACACCTGGAGCCCAGAGGAGCGGGTGGACACTCCTTACCAGTGGCTGTCAAAGTCACCACCGCCCTCAATTTTTTTGCTTCAGGGTTCCAGGGATCATCAGCAGACATCAGCGTCATCTCCCAGTCGGCCATACACACTTGCAGGTAACCGATGCCCTCTTTGCCAAGGCGCACAATTACATACACTTCTCCACGGATCAAGCAAGTGTAACTGCGCGTGCGGTTGGCTTTGCAAATATGGCAGGCTTGCCAAGGGTACAGGGCATCGTACACTGCACACATGTGGCCCTTGGGGCACCCCATCACAACCCAGCTGTTTTTGTCAACCGCAAGGGCTTCCACCCCCTCAACGTGCAGCTGGTGTGTAACCACAGGAAGGACATTTTGCATGTTTGTGCAAAGTTCCCTGGCAGTTGCCATGACTCCTTCATCCTGCGCCAGTCTAGTGTGCCTCCGCTCTTCAATCCACCAAACCAACTTTCCGGATGGCTACTTGGAGACAAGGGCTATCCCCTGAAGACGTGGCTGATGACACCGTTGGGGAGGCCATCAAACGAAGCTGAGGAGCGCTACAATGCCAGCCACATTTCCACCAGAGCCATCATCGAGCAAACCATCACTTGCTGAAGATGCGATTCAGATGCCTTGACAGATCAGGTGGAGCCCGACAGTATTCAGCAGCCAGGGTCTCCAGAATCGTTGTGGTCTGCTGTGCACTGCACAACATCGCACAGCATCGTGGCTTGCAGCTGCCTGAGGAACAAGTGGCTCAGCGCATAGCCTCCTCAGATGAGAAGGAGGAGGATCTTGTGGAGGCAGATGCGCCAGTTCCAGCAGCACGCGAGTCATTGCTGCCCGTGATGCAAGGGATGCACTAATCTTTGCCAGATTCACTTAAGTAGACGAATCAAACAAATGTGGCTGGCACCTTCTTAACACACCATACACAATGTACAAGAACCTGTGGGTTCCTATCACTCTCACCACAACCATTACAAATGCAAGTCGCCCTGAGCCCTCAATGTGGAACTTCCATTTCCGAGATCACATAGGCCAGAACTTCAACTGTTTGCTATCACTTCTGTTTAATCTATACACAAAAGAACGACAATGTCAAATATTAAAGAAATCAAAAGACAACATAACAGAACACCCAAGTGACTACCCTTGGGACTAATTGTGCTTTATCTACCTCTTACGCGTGCTTCTACGTGGTGCTTCCCCTGTGGCTTCAGCAGATGTGGTGGCACCTTGCTCACTTTTATGCTGCTCCTGCTTCGACACTTTTGGCGGGTGTCCTCTGGGTTTGCGAGCCTGTGAGGGCTCGGCAACATTCTGCTCCTCCTGCATCTGTGCAGGGGCTGAGATGCCCATCTCATTTGGGTGAGGACTCTGGTGGGGCTCTGACCGAGGGCTACTCAGTGGCATGGGAGTGTGAGCGCTTGGAGAGGAGCCCCCACTTCCTTGTTGCGTGCCACCAACATCCCTCTCATGGGTCAGTCCCACTTCAGTGCTAGCAAGTGGCTTGACAGCACCTTGCTGCACATCAGGGGGCAATGAGGACCCGTATCTGCAGTGGCAGTCCTCCTCAAAAGGACTCCCAGGAAGCTCTGGTTTCTCTGCTCAATAACTGCCCATTGCTCCTCCAGAGATGTCAGTCTATTCTGAACATTCACCATGTTTTCCTTACTCTGGCGACTTATTTCCTCCATGACCGTAGCCATCCTTTCCACTGAGGTAGCCATCCTTTCCACGGAGGTTGCCTCCTTTCCGTGTTGGTGTGTTCATGCGCCATTGCCTCCACAAAAGCACTGCTCATGTTAAGACATGGACTCCTCCATCCTCTCCACACTCGGAGTAACACTGGAGACAAAACCTGCCAGAGACTCCTGCACTTGTTCCTGGAGTTCCAGCACTGCTCTCTTTCTGGATGGCTCCAGAGGCACAGGGTCCACATGCAGCTGAGCAGAGCTGGGAGTGTCCAGCGCCCTCCGATGAGGACTCTCCACTGCTGTCCCTGTCTCCACCATCTGCTGATGCTCACATGTGAGCTGTGATACACCAGGTGACAACAATACTCTATGTCGCGAAGGTCCCACCGAGGTGTGCGTATCTGCGCTGGTGCTGGGTGCGCTCAATTCTGCTGACGTTGCGCCCTCAGAGGTTGCAGGTTCCTCTGAGGAGTCTTCTGGTTCTGGCTCTTCCTTCTATACAGTGGGGAGGGGGGCTCTCGATGGTCCTATGGGGGAGTAAAGGCATGAGTTAGACATGTGATATTAATGTAGCATGCACATGGAATTGTGCAGATGATCATAAGTCAATCTGTATGAGCATCAGATGCCATATCAGTCACTCATGCAATCTAATGAGAGAGATGCAAATCTATTCTATCACCAGCTTGCTCTACTGCGAAAGTCTGACTGTCCCCCACTTCCAGATCCTCATCACTTCTGATTATTACGAGGGCAGCCTCCTCAGCGTTGGTGAGCTGGGCTATGGAAGGTGGCCCTCCTCCTGTCCTAGCCCTCTCCCTCTTATTGTGGGCTCTCTTTTCCTGCAATGAGGGACACAAGTGGAGTTTGAGTGAGAGTGATGGAGTGAGTGTAGAGAAGCCATAGCATAGATGCTTAGAAGGAGACAAAGATGGAGTGAGGTGCCAATACCAAGGGCCCTCCCTGTGCGTTGTTAGTTGTTGGCATTGCATAACAGTGATAGCGAGTGTGAGGGCAGCATAGTCGAATAGTAAAGTGATTGTGTACATAGAGAGAGAGGGATGGTTAAGGGTGCAAAGGATGTAAGGGTAAAGTGGGATGTGGAGGAGTAGGTTGACAATGCAGAGTGCTGGTGATGAGAGGAGATGGGCAGCAGATTGAGGGTAATGGTGATGTAATACTCACTTTCCCTGAGCGGACCAGGTCATTGAACCTTTTTCGGCACTGCACCCGGGCTCGAATGCACATCGATCTCGAGCTGACCTCCTGTGCAATTTGCAGCCACACAGCTTTGGTCTGCTGTGGTGGCTTCTTCCTCCCAGAGGATGGGAAGAGTACCTCCTTTCGACCTCTGACTCCCTCCACAAGAGCATGGAGAGAGTCATCAGCAAATTGTGGTGAGGCCTTCGCCCTTGAGGTTGCCATGTCAGCAGTAGTCAGCAGAGTAGACAATCCAGAAGCAAAAAATGAGAGAATGAACCAAGGCTGCATTTGCCCCTTAAATGCAGCTGGCTCACAGACGTCAGCAGAGGCGAGTTCCAGACCCAAAACACTAATTGGCCAGGGGAGCGCACACGCAGCGACTCAATTGCCCAATTAGGGCAAAATCGCAATTTTTGACCGGCTGAAAGTGGAGGCGGGACCAGAACCCGACGACCACCTGACCCGCACCGACCCCATCACCAATGTTAAAATCGCGGCCTATGTCCCTGTAGCTTCTGGACAAAGCTCCTTTTAATTTCCCTGCAGAAAAATATCCCTTCTTGCAACAAAATATGAAATTATATTAACTGATTCCTTCACTAAGATAATGACAAATGAGAGTCGAATTGTCAAAAAGATATTTTTTAGAGAATTTTGTTTATTTGAATTTTCTAAACACAGAAGTGTTTCCATTGGTATATATTGTAATGAGCTGCATACTCAATTTGAGGTGATGAATTAACATGACATCCCACCCTGTCCCTTCCAGCTCAGCTGCTCTTTGAGTTGTTTCATTGAGATTTGCTCTATTTGTGCCTATTCATGATATTGTCTTAAAAATCTGTGTATACACGAGTATCCCATAAGGATTACTCCCTTTAAAATTGCAGAAAGCAGGTGGGTTTACAGCAGCCATATTTTTCTCCATCCTACTGCAGTATAAATAGAGTGATTCCAACAACAGCATGGAGGAACTCATGAACGAATATAACTTAACATTTGGCCCACACAAACAAGGTGGCGTTCTTCAAACTCCAATGAACCCATGTCATCAGTCAAAGCTTTATAGTAAAATAATGGACCTCTCAAAATTACAGTTAAATTCACCATATATCTGTAAACAAGTATGTAATGATATAATATGAGCATTTATAGAGTTCCTAACTCGCACCAAGTCCCGTTCACCCATCACCCCTGTGCTCACTGACCTTACATTGGCTCCCAGTTAAGCACCGCCTCGATTTCAAAATTCTCATCCTTGTTTTCAAATCCCTCCATGGCCTCGCCCCTCCCTATCTCTGTAATCTCCTTCAGCCCCAAAACCCCCGGAGATATCTGCGCTCCTCAAATTCTGCCCTCTTGAGCATCCCTGATTATAATCGCTCTGCGGTGGCCGTGCCTTCTGTTGTCTAGGCCCCAAGCTCTGGAATTCCCTCCCTAAACCTCTCCGCCTCTCTACCTCTCTTTCCTCCTTTAAGACGCTCCTTAAAACCTACCTCTTTGACCAAGCTTTTGGTCATCTGCCCTAATTTCTTAAGTGGCTCGGTGTCAATTTTTTGTCTTATAATACTCCTGTGAAGCGCCTTGGGACGTTTTACTACGTTAAAGGCGCGATACAGATACAAGCTGTTGTTGTTGTTAGTAAGTGTTAAGGTTTCATATCAGTTTGAATATGTAAGTTAATGACAAAGGCCGAGGATTTCGCTTGTATGCTTGCCAGTCTGCGATTTTCCTCCCATTCATTTAACTGGACAGGAAATTTACAACTGGTAAGAGCACAGGTGGAAATTTCCAGCCATTCCCTTAATAATCCGAATCTAACATTGTGTCATTTAGCTGAGAGGCTTGAAGCAGTCTGCTCCAGACAGAGAGGACTGCAGATGGAGTTTGCACTATTGAACACTGTTGTGCTACGTTGATTTAAAACCTGAATAATGTTATTCTCTTTCGCACAAACTTGGAATAGAAAAAAAATGCAACAGGTTAAAAACAACATTACTCAAGCAAAATATTCTTTATAACATGATCAACAACCCGTTTGGGGGTGATATTGGGCTCAGTAGCGCCCGTGTTTTGGGGGCTCCAAAATGGCGTCCGCGACGCACGTGCACACTTCTGACTCAAAGTGCGCCGGATGCCATATTGGTAAAGGGGTTAGTGCGCGCGCACTTAACATCTGTCGGAAGAATGCAGAGCAGGCAGATCATGATGTCAATCAGCGTGCAATGCTGATTTGATGCCAGCGTACCATTTTGGAGCTCCATGCTCCAGCCTACGGCCTCACACGCATTCAATGGCATGAACGACCCCCCACCCGTGCTATTTAAAGGGATCATCAACTACTTACATGTTAGTTGCTGGTTTATTTCTTCTGGCTGTTTCTGCAATGTAATGTGTTTTGGGTGCTGCCTCTAGTTGGTTAAAGTTTCAGTAGTGTACAGGGAGTGGTCTGGTTGGTGCTGAAGTACTTTTTTGCTGACTTAAAGGCTTCTGCACAGAGCAGTTGCTCCCAGACATGGGTAGACCAGTAGGCCTTCCTCTTGGCATTGAGTATGACTGGGAGAATGAGCAGAGGCCACATAATGCAGGACAAGCTGCTGGAAGAGGGAGGAGCAGGAGGGGGAGAAGGCCTCTCAGCAGGAGGCCATATCCGCAGAGGGTCTTTTGGGAACAGATCTATTGGAGAACAGATTGCAGGAGTGCTGTGATGCCCTGGAAGCCGCTTTGCACACTGGTATCCAGAGCCATGATGGCAGCAGTCTGAGCTTCCATGGCAGCACTCAGATGTTGGTTGGATGCTGCTTGTGCTGCAATAGAAGCTGAGACATCGGCCATCAGACGCTGCATCATGGTTGGTTCCACAGGTGTGCTGCTGGAAATAGCCACCTGTTCCATGTTGGAAAGGATGGGCTCCAAGCTCTGAGCAAAGCCCTGTGCCAAGTTGGTGCTGGACTCCTCCATTCTCCTTGACATTGACATTAAGGGTAGGCTTTCTGTAGCCTGGCCCATCAAATTCATCATCTGAGTCCTCTGCAGCAGAACTTGTGTGCGACTTTGCCCTGCAGCGAGCTGACACCTGCGCTATCTTTTGCCCCTGCCATGACTGCAGCGCACTTGTGCCCGGTGTCTCACCATGTGCAGTTCCTGCTTCTATTCAATCTAAATTATGCGTTGTGTCAGTATCTGAGCTGGTGACTTTGACTGTGAAATCGAGTGACGCTGTGTCTTCACCTTTACTGTCTTCTTGCTCTTCCTCCACTGCCTGGGATGTTTACAGTTCTTGGCTATGTGAAAGGAGAAAGGCACAAGGATAGGGTTGTGGTGAGGGGAGAGGAGAAAGTAAGAAATGCATGCTTACACCATCAGCAGCTTCTCTGTCAGAAGAGACTGTGGGATGAGGGAGAAGTGTGATGAGAGAAGTAGGATTAGATATGTGGATACCCTCATCTTCAATGGCTTCAGCCCTGGCGGTGGCCACGGCCTCAGCAATGGCCCTTCCCATAATGGCCAGCACAGTCTCCTCCACGAGGGTTAGAACTTGCAGGAGGGCCTCTCCCCCTCCAGTTAGTTCCTGCTGCCACTCGTTGTGCACCATTTTCTCCTGCAAGAGAGAGGGAAGTGTGTCGGTGAGTGTCATGCAATCTGTGTGGGTAATGTGGCTGTCATGTTTGAATAGCTGGCAGTGTGTGCAAGCTGTGAGATGTGGGTTTGAGGCTTACAACTGTGCTAAGTGTGCGAGGTGAGGTGAAGCATAAGAACGTTAGGTGCGAGTCCTGATTGATAGAGATTGTTGGTAGGTGAGTGATGGGAGTGTGGTGAATTGAGCAGTATCTGAGGTTAGTGGTGCAGTTGGTAGGATATGGCATTTGAAGATGCATTCACAGATCTTGGCCACTCGTGTGAGGTCATTGAACTCCCTCCTGCACTGCATTCATGTTCTTGGAGCTAAACTCCTGGCATTGACCTCCTCCGCTATTTCTTGCCAATGCCTTCTGAGCATGTGTCTGGAGGGCCTCCAGCACCCCTTAGGGTACAGGACATCTCTCCTCCGTTCGCCTTTCCACCATGACCTCCAGTGCAGCATCCGAAAACCTTGGTGCATGCTCTCTCCCATGATCAGCCATTGTTGATTGTTGCACAGCACACTATTCCCAATGATCTCAGCACCTCCAGCAGCCACAATGCCTCTTCCCTTTAAGAGCTGCAGGCAAGCTTTAAGTAGTGCAGGCCATCTTTAAGTAGTGCTAGGAAGTAACCATATTGGTCCCCCTGCTGATGCGTGCAGCCAATGAACAGCGTAGTTAGCGCTGACTGCACACAGAAATCATTATAATGAGCAGGCAGCACAAAGTTGGCGTGCTGCCTGCCTTACACTGAATGGGCACGGGTTAATCGTACAACAGGATCCCCACACCCGTTTTCGGGGGCTATCCAATTTAACCCCTTTTGTCCTTTGACATATGCTATCAACTTCTTAAGTAATAAAAACAGAAAATGCTGGAAACACTCAGCAAGTCAGGCAGCATCTGTGGGGAGAGAAATAGAGTTAATGTTTCAGGTCGATGACCTTTCATGAGAATCGTTTCCAACATTTTCTGTTTTTATTTGAGATTTGCAGTATTGGCAGTTTTTTGCTTTTACTCTCTTAAATATTTTTTCTGCCACATTAGTCACTCGAACTAATATTTTTACTGAGTAAGCAGGACATTTAGATTTCAAATGTTGACTAAAAGCTGACGAATGTTGCTGGAAACCGGCTTAATGATTGAGAAATCTCTGATACACTACACTGCTGCAGTACGTATAATAATGAATAATGCCGATGAATGTTTGCAGACTTTATTTAGGAGGGTATTCCATCATCACTTTACATCACTTAAGCCCTATCTAGTCTCCTTATGTTGCTGAGGTTGAAGTGTGTCAGCATTGCACAAAACCATCTGTAGCTGAGCAGTGCATCACATTGCCATTTATCCTACTGAGCACATCCACAAGACCTGGGGGGAGGTGCTAATGGGGCGCTAATGGATTAGCGCCGGGGTGCGGCGAATCCAGTACCGCACGCTAAATTCAGTCGCCCTTTAGCGCTGCCGTTAATTGTTAGCGCCTGGGCCTTTAGTGCCAGGCAGATCATGACGTCAGTGAGCGTGCAATGCTCAGTTAGCGCTCCATCTGCCAAACTGATTATCGCCCTCTGCCTTAGCGCCTCGCCCTGACAACGACAGGAAGAGGAGGCGTGAGGCAGGCGGAAGGCGGCTCCAGGGGCGATATTTAAAGCGATCAGTTGCAGCTGTCAGGTTAGTGCTGTTTCACTGCTTCCTTGTCAGTTTGCGATTGTGCAACAGTTTAATTGAGTCATTTAAAGGTTTGTTACTTTCAGGAGTGTTCTGGCTGCTAAAAATTAGTGACATTTATTCTAAAAAGATGTCAAACTGCTACACTTGTTCACATTAAGTGGCGCTGTACTGGCAGTCGACCTCGCCCTCAGGATCTACGGTGGAGGGAGCGGAGGCAGCGAGAAAGATTGGAACATGTGACCAGAGGGAGGAGGAGGGCCATGAGGGCTCTCAACAGGAGGGCCTCACCCTCCGAGGGTATTCCAAGAGCACTTCTCCTACCTGCAATTAAGCCAGGAGCAGTGTATTAGAAGGCTCGGCTTCACCAAGGATGTGGTCACAGAACTCTGCCACCTCCTGCAACCAGACCTCCAGCCTCAGATCAGGACGAGGACAGCTCTCTCAGTAGCAGTCAAGGTCACCGTCGCCCTCAATTTCTTCGCCAGTGGATACTTCTAGTCTGCAACAGGAGATATAGGTAATATCGCGCAGTTCGCCAGTCCATCGCTGCATCCGGGAGGTCACAGAGACCCTCTACAGTAGGAGAAGAGACTACATTTCCTTCCCCATCACCAGAGAGAAGCAGGACGAGTGTGTATGTGGCTCTGCCAGGATAGCGGGCTTCCCCATGGTGCAGGGCGCCATTGACTGCACCCACGTGACTTTGCGGGCACTGCATAACAATCCTGAGGTCTTCCGTAACCGCAAAGGCTCCCACTCACTTACTGTGTAGTTGGTGTGCGACCACAGACAGCGAATCCTCAATGTGAATGCCCGCTATCCTGGCAGCAGCCACGATGCGTTAATCCTGCGCCAGACCGGTGTGCCAGCACTCTTCCAGCCACCACATCAAGCTCGCGGCTGGCTGGTCGGAGACAAGGGCTACCCACTCTCCACCTGGCTCATGACTCCCCTCCGCAACCCCAACACTCCTGCCCAGCACTCATATAATGAGAGCCATGCTGCCACCAGGAACATCATCGAGCAGACCATCAGGGTGCTCAAGCAACGGTTCCCCTGCCTTGACCGCTCAGGAGGAGCCCTCCAGTACTCGGCTGAGCGGGTGTCCCTTTTCATGGTGGTCTGCTGCATGCTCCACACTTGGCCATCATGAGGGCCCAGCTCTTGCCACCAGGGATTGTGGGACCACCTCAGGAGGAGGAAGAGGAAGAGGAGGAGGACGAGGAGGATGAGGACGAAGATGAGGAGGAGGAAGAGGAGGAACAGGTGCGAGGGAGGGGGCAGCCACTCAATCGGCCTTCTGGAAGGGCAGTCCGTGACCGTCTCATCAGACTGCGGTTCCAATGAATTAAGCCCCACATCCCCGTTGCTTACCACATCCCCATCATTCCATCCTTGTTGCAGGCCATATCACAGCACAAAGCTGAAATGAGAGACACCACAAAATCATCCAAAGTCAATTAATAACTTTATCAATAATCGCTCAAAACATATTTACAACAACAATATTAAATATTCATCCTTGTGCAATCCCTTACTGCCCCTCGTTACTGTGCCTTTGCCTACTCTAGTGCTCCGATGAAGTGTTGGCCCAGTGGCTGCAGCATGGCGGGTGGAAGGCTGCTGAGTGTTCGTGTGGGAGACTTCAGGTGGCCTTGCAGGACGCCCTCGACCAGCTCTGGACTGGGAAGGCCTGGCTGTAGACCGCACCACCTCAGCATGGGCGGCAGCAGTCTGGGCTGGCTGGATGACAGGCAGCGACAAGGGCAATAGCGGAGTGGCAGTGGTGGGAGCAGGAATGCTGTCATCCTGAGAGAGGACAGCAGCTTCCTGCTCCACTGACCCACAGCCACTCCCCCGGGGCAGCATCTCAGCATCCCTACCAATCTGCTGGAGCACAGATTGCTGGCCTGCTGTGACACCGTGAAAGCCCCGGTGGACGGTGGTCGACCCAGCCACAATGGCAGCAGTTAGAGCTTGCGTGGCATCAAGCTGAGACTGCATGAGAGCAGTCTGAGATTGGATGCCACCAAGCATAGACTGCATTACAGCACTAAGACGTTGCGTGGCTTCCGCCTGTGCTGCAATGGAAGCTGCGACATCGCTCATCACACGTGGCATCAGGTCTGGGTCACCACGGTCTCTCTGGGAGTCTACCATCCTTTGCAGACTGCAAATGATGGGCTACATGGTGTGCGCAGAGCTCTGTGCAATATTGGAGGCGGACTCCTCCACGCTCCTTACCATTGCCAAGAGGTGCTCGGGCACCCTTGCCATTGCACCAATCATCTCCGTGCGCAGGCCCATCACCCTTCTTCTAAATGCCTCCCAATCGAGGTCCTCATCTGAGTCCTGTGCAGCAGAACTTGCGCACAAACTCGCCCTCCGGGGAGTTGGCTCCCGAGCTACCCTCTCCCCCCTGGCCTTGCTGCAGTCCACTCGTCCCCAGTGCCTCACCCTGTGTAGATCCCACTACTATACTAGCCTCTAAAGAATGCGTAGTGCCAGTATCTGAGCTGGTGCCTGCAGGTGAGACATGCAGTGACGTGGTGTGTTCTTCGTCCTCCTTGTCTCCCGCCTCACTCTGAACGGTACTCTCAGGGACAGGCTGCTCCGGTGCTTGCTCATTATCTGAAAGCGTAAAGGCACAAGAGTCAGGTTAAGGTGAGGGAAGGGGGCAGGAAGGGAGAAAGGCATGCATACTGGAAAATGGAAAAGGCTTGTGGGGTGAGGGAAAGTGCGATGTGAGAAGAAGGAGTAGGGATGAACATACCGTTGTTGTCCCCAAGGAGGTCAACATCACCGGCCACCACCTGGCAGCCAATGATGTGCAGCACTCGCTCCTCCAGGTCAGACAGTGCTTGTGTATCAGGTTGTCCTCTGCCTGTGCGCTCCTGCTCCCTCCTGTTGTGAGCGACCTTCGCCTGCAAGTGAAAGGAAAGTGTGGAGCAATGTGTTTGGGAGATGTGGCCTTCCATAGTTGAATAGCAGTCATTGTATGCAAGGTATGAGATGTGGGTGTGAGTGTTGGTAGGTGGAGAGTGTTGGTGGGTGAGTGCTGGGGGTGTGGTGCTTTGGGCAGTGTGTACTGACTGAGGTTCAGATGGTGGTATGTAGGATTTGTTGAAGCATTTACTCATTCTGACCACCTGAGTGAGGTCGTTAAATTTCTTCCTACACTGTATTAGGGTCCTGGGGACCACAGTGCTGCCCGAGACCTGCTGGGCCACCTCCCTCTACGTGGCGAGGGCCTCCTGCCACTTGCCGGGTACAGCACCGCCCTCCGTCTCTCAACGGCAAGGACCAAGGCCTCCAATGCCTGGTCACAGAATCGCCGTGCTCTCTCTCTGGGCCGTGGATCTGCCATCATGCAAGCTTCTTCAGCAGTCTAGTGCGTTCTCCTTCGCCTTCAGAGTCATCAATGGTGAGAATGAGGTTCTGCAGCGTGATTGAACCTCCCTTTAAGAACTGGAAAGAGCCTGTGGCATTCTTGACTAGCGATTAGACTGCACTTGCAATTGCTTAGCGCTCTGAGTGTAGCGCCACTGAGCTAGGTCATTAGCGCTTGATTTAGCGCTCCAGCCCTTTAGCGCTACCACTTAATTTAGCATGCAGCGAGATTCATTAGCGCCTGGTGCTAAATCTCCAACTTTTCAAAAGTTAGTGCCCATTCCTGGGCTATAATGAATTTCTCCCCCCTGATCTCTTAATCCTTTTGATTAATGTGTTCAATGGCATACACCATTGATGACTGACAGCTTAGAAGAATTTGTGCATACCTGTTATATATGCAGATGCAATTTTAGAAAATATACACTTTGTCATGTGATTTATTTTGCCATTAGCTGCAACTTGTAGCAATGCACCTAGTGCACTGTTGGTGCCAAACCATATCAAATTATGTTTCATAAGCCCGACTGCAGACTTAACTCTTTGACTGGAGCTATGCTATGTAAAATCCAAATGATGTGAGGTTGCTGCAGTGTGTTTTGCATTCTGTGTAGAGGCAAATGGCACATTAGTATCACTGCGTGTGACTTTTACAGTTCTGTTTACCTTCAATCAGCACTCCTATTAAACTACCACTGAAAGTGGGTTAGCACAGCTTTCAGTGGCAGCAGCCATTTTGCTGGATTGTTAGACAAGGAGACAGGCAAGGCTCAGATCTTACCTCTTTGTGACATGGCTGACTTTCCTCCAAAAGTTAAGAAAATATAAACGGACAAGCGTTTTCGGGCTGAATGCTCCTCTGTGATCCCTCCTGAAATACATCAGGGTAGCAGAGGAGACTGAAGGAAAAGTCAGGCTGTGAGGCCTACTGCTGCCCTACCTGCATTTCCTTCCCCTCGCCCCTGCCGGGAGTGGCGCTGACCACTTCTCCTCCATCCGCCGATTACAAATGATGGGTTGGGGGGCCTAGTCTCCTGGCTCATTTCACCTTTCATCCACCCCAGTTACTGACGCTCCCTGCGACCGCCTTGGAGAAGGTGATGATAGGCCTGGGGTGGTGATGGGAATGCTGCCAAGGTCCCTTGATGGAAGGAAAGTGCCTTGTAGCGGCAGTGGTGGATGAGACTGGGTCACTGAGGAAGGAGGAACCAGAAGTGGCGTTTTTCAGGTCGCTACACTGAAAAATTATTACATAGAAAATATTAAATAAAAGAAACACAAAATAACGATTACTTACATTTAATTGAAAAATAACTTTAATTTGAACATTCTCACTGAAGAGCTGGCTGAAGGCCCTATGGTGAAGGGCAAAAAATTAGTTTGGGGGTAAAATTCTACATAGTGGAAAATATCATTTATGTAGGTAGAAACTAAACTATTAAAAAAGTTAAAATTTAAGTAAACTACAGGCCTCACCTACTTACTCACCTTATACAGTCAAATCCATTATGGCAGCGAAATTTGCCATTGAGAAGAAGACTCTTCCAGTGGCCAGAGTGTGAAACTGCAGACTGAAACAGTTCTTAAAATCTTCTTGGGGGTAATATTGACTTTGGGCAATAATGTAAAAATGGGCGATATTGATTCAGCTGCCCGATTTTTCATTTCCAGACATATGTCTGGATCATTATTTGTCTTAATTTCTTATTGTTGATCTGCATATATGTATTATCACAAGGTAGGTTCAAATGAAGAACTCCTTCCAGAATACCAGTTCTGTGGTCTTCCCATTACACTATATAACTGTTGCTCGACATCAAGGCAGTATTTGACCAAGTCTAGTATCAAGGAGTCCTAGCAAAACTGAAGTCATTGTGGGTCAAAGGGAAAACTCTTCATTGGCTGAAGTCATACCTGTGCAAAGTAAGCTGGTTATGGTTGTTGGAAGTTGTCACAACCTCAGGACATCACTGCAGGAGTTCTTCAAGGCAGCATACTCTGACCTTGGTGTGACCATAATCCATTTTCCTGGACCAGGAGCCATTGTGACATTAATTAATGAATTGTATAGTGACATTAACAGGTGTAATAGGCGTCTAGCTCTTGCCTGTCTACTGGTATTAATGATGTGGAGATGCCGGTGTTGGACTGGGGTGGACAAATGTGAGAAGTCGCACAACACCAGGTTATAGTCCAACAGTTTTATTTGAAATCACAAGCTTTTGGAGCTCTGCTCCTTCGTCAGGTACAGTGAGCCACTCTGTACCTGACAAAGGAGCAGAGCTCTGAAAGCTCGTAATGTCAAATAAAACTGTTGGACTATAACCTGGTGTTGTGCGACTTCTCATACTGGTATTAAGACAGTGTCGAAGGCCTTTGTGAGATCAAAGAAGGCCATGTACAGCGGTTGGTGCTGTTCCCTGCATTTCTCTTGTAATTGACGCGTGGTGTAGATCATGTCCATTGTGCCCCTTAGTGGGCGGAATCCACATTGCGACTCTGGGAGGAGCTCTTCGGCCACTGGGAGAAGGTGATTGAGGAGAATTCTTGCGATGACTTTCCCTGTGGCAGACTGTCAACCGTGAGGGATTATGGAGTGTCCTCCTCAAATTCGGCTGCCCTCAAAAGTTTGTCACCATCCTCCACCTGCTTCACGATGACATGCAAGCCAGTGATCCTGACCAACGGTTACACCACAGACCCAATTCACGTACGGACCGGGGTCAAGGAAGGCTGTGTCATCGCACCAACGCTCTTCTTGATCTTCCTTGCAGCAATGTTCCATCTCACCCTCAATAAGCTCCCCACTGGATTGGAGCTAATTTACAGAACAAACGGGAAACTGTTCAACCTCCGTCGCCTCCAGCCCAGATCCAAGGTCGTCCCATCCTCTGTCGTCGAATTACAGTATGCAGATGACACTTGTGTCTGCGCTCACTCGTAGGTCGAACTCCAAACCATCGTCAACACCTTCACCGAAGCGTACGAGAGCATGGGCCTTACACTAAACATCCATAAGACAAAGGTCCTCTACCAACCTGCCCACGCCACACAGTACTGCCCCCCGATTATCAAAATCCACAACAAGGCCTTGGACAACGTGGACCACTTTCCATACCTCGAGCGCCTACTGTCAACAAGGGCAGACGTCGATGACGAAGTCCAACACCGCCTTCAGTGTGCCAGTGCAGCCTTCGGTCGCCTGAGGAAGAGAGTGTTTGAAGACCAGGGGGTAGAAATTAGGTCGCGCCCCATTTGGGGCGCAAATATCGTCCGCGCGCAAATATTAGCGCCTGGCGCTAATTATCGGCACTGACAGGAAACTTCACTTTTACCGCCCCGGGAGGTGAGTGGAGCGCTAAATTAGGCGCTGCACACCTCTCTTAAGGCGCAAAGGCCTAGGAGTGAGGCGCTACCTCAGCGCACGAGCGCAGCGCAGCTGCTGCCAGTTAGCGAGGGAACACAGACACACTGGCGCCGGACACTTCTTAAAGCGGGGGGGGCCACTTGCTCCCCAGCCACACTCTGCTCATTGCAGCCTTGAATCTCAGCCTGGAGAGACCTGTAATCCATTTTGCTGCCAAGCATGGAGAGGGTGAGAGAACGCGCTCATCGCTTCACCGAGCGGGCCTTGGATGCTCTGGTTGACGCAGTGGAGCGCAGACGATGCATGCTGTTCCCGGAGAGTGGCAGGAGGCCTTTGCCACGCGAGTTCAGAAGAGTGTGGAGGGAGGTGGCTCAGAGCGTCTCCTCCAGGAGCATGGTGCCCAGGACCCATGTCCAGTGCCGCAAAAAGTTCAACGACCTCACTCGGGTCGTCAGGGTGAGTGGCTTTTTCTCAATACCTCTCCATCCCTCCATCTCAACCTCACTCTATGGCCAGAGGGTCTTAAAACCCCAATGCACAACACTCATGCAACACCTATGGCCCTTTCATCAAACACACACACACATTCCACACTTTGCATACAGTAAGGGCTATTCACCTATGGGAGGCACATCAGGCAAGACCATGGCTGCATACAGTAAGGGCTATTCACCTATGGGAGGCACATCAGGCAAGACCATGGCTGCATATTGTAAGGGCTATTCACCTATGGGAGGCACATCAGGCAAGACCATGGCTGCATATTGTAAGGGCTATTCACCTATGGGAGGCACATCAGGCAAGACCATGGCTGCATATTGTAAGGGCTATTCACCTATGGGAGGCACATCAGGCAAGACCATGGCTGTATATTGACTCAGATGCTGTCCTTTTTCTTGCAGGCTAAGCTGGCTCATAATCGGAGACAGCAGCAACGGACGGGTGGAGGGCGGCTTCAGCTGCAACCCCTCAGCGATCTGGAGGAGCGCGTCCACAGGATTGTGGCAAGCCGGGTGATCGGTCCCGTCGCCACTGGAGACGCCGACCCCGTTGTGGACAGCAATGGTAAGGTCATCACCTTTTTGTCCTCTGTCCTTCCACTTGTCCCTCACAATACCAGCCTTTGACACTTTCAATCCAACTTGCTAACTCGCTGCACTTATTCCTCCCTTACTGCCACCCTGTCCTCACGCTAAAGCCACTCTTGTACCTCCCTGCTTTCAGATGGTGATTCACCAGCTGAGGAGATGGTCCCTGAAGCTGCCACTGGGAGTGATGCTGCAGCTGAGGAGGAAGAGGAAGCCGGAGCATCAGTGCCACCCTCTCCCGAGGAAGCCCATGGCCACACTGGGAACACGCCTTCCCCGGAGGGGAGCAGGGGGGAAGGGGCTGATGATGGTGAAGTTCCAGGACCCAGCGGGCTGCAGCAACGCCATTGGGGGGGGAGGGAAGAACGGGGGAGCAGGGGGGAAGGGGCTGATGATGGTGAAGTTCCAGGACCCAGCGGGCTGCAGCAACGCCATGGGGGGGGGAGGGAAGAACGGGAGCCTTCTCCCCAGAGGGAGAGTATGCCAGACACTCCTAATGCAATGGACGCAGAGGAGGAGCGGCTGATTGCAGAAATGAACAGCCAGGTGGTGGGCATGCACACTGAGCTCATGGGTGCAGTGGGAAGGGTGCCCGAATGCATTGAGGCACTGGCAAGGAGTGTGGAGCACTTCGCTGTAGCACAGGCGGATGCCACACTAAAGCTTACTGCTGCAATTCAGTCACTGGCTGCCAGGAACCCATCTGAGACTGCTCTCATGCAGACTCAGATTGAGGCCACGCGAGCACTGACTGCTGCCATCCTCGATGGTTCGTGCACATGTCCCCGGGGCTGTCACCGCGCCGCAGCAGGCCAGCAATCTGTTCTCCGGCAAATTGCTCCGGATGCTGAAGTGCTGCCCCGTGGGAGTGCCAGTGTGTCGGGCGAGCAGGGAGTTGCTGTCCTCTCTCACGATGACAGCATTCCTGCTGCCAACACTGTCACTTCTCCACTGCACTTGCCACCGCCTGTAGGACAGACTGCTGCCGCCCATGCAGAGTTGGTGCAGTCTGCAGCCGGGCCCTCCAGGCCCAGAAGTGGTCGAGGCCGTCCTTCAGGGGCATCTGCAGTGTCAGGGTCTGACAAGCAGCAGCCTTCCACCAGCCTTGCTGCAGCCACTGAGGTCCCATTACGGAGGAGCAGTAGGGTTAGAAGGGGGGAAGTGCGCAAGGGAAGGAGATCACCCTCGAAGGGCAAAAAGTAGGAGGTGTGCCAAAATGCTGGTCATTTTTTTATTAAAGGCCGAGGTTCATGGCCCAACTTTTGTTTAGTGTTTTGGACATTATCTCCAGGTTGTGAGAACCAGTTATGTTATTGACTGTTTTTTGGTGTTTATTTCTATGAGTTTGTCATGAGGAATTGACACACACAGAGTTTGTACAATAAATAAGTTTCTGTATTCAAAATATACATGGCTGGTGGTTGGAATTATTGGTGCCTTGGCCGGCTTAGGGGTTGCGTGCTGGGTTGATTCGTGTTTGTAGCAATGGCAGGGGCCCTAGAAGCGGCTTGCTATTAGTCGTTGACGGACGGCCCTTGCAGTTTGACCATTGTGGGCCGCCCTCCTGCCTTGGTGCTGCTGATGATCATCGTCCTCGGCCTGTTCCTCCTCTTCCTCCTCCTCCTCTTGTGGTGCTGCAAGGCCTGGTGGCATTGGCTGCGTCCTGAGGATTGCCATGTTGTGCAACATGCAGCACACCACTACGAATTTGGAAACTTGCTCAGGCGAGTACTGCAGGGCTCCTCCGGAATGGTCCAGACAGCGGAATCGTTGTTTGAGCATGCCGATTGTGCGCTCAATAATGTTCCTGGTTGCTTGTTGGCTTTCCTGGTACTGCAGCTCAGCAGGGGTGTTTGGCGCACGGAGCGGTGTCATTAGCCAGGTGCTCAATGCGTACCCCTTGTCCCCCAGAAGCCAACCAACTGGCTGATGCGGTGCCTCGAAAATTTCTGCCACAGTACTCTGGCGCAGGATGAAAGCATCGTGGCAGCTGCCCGGATAGTGGGCATTGACAGCGAGAATCACCTGTCTGTGGTCACAGACCAACTGCACATTCAAGGAATGGAACCCCTTTCTGTTCCGGAACTCCTCTGCATTCTCTCGCGGAGCACGCAAAGCCACATGCGTGCAGTCAATGGCGCCCTGCACCATGGGGAAGCCCGCTACCCTCGCAAAGCCCATAGCACGGTCATGCTGCTTGTCTGGGGTCATAGGGAAGGAGATGAAGTCTCGTCTCCTTGTGAAGAGGGCATTGGTGACCTGCCGGATGCAGCGATGCACCGCAAACTGGGAGATATTGGCGAGGTCCCCAACAGCAGCTTGGAATGAGCCAGTGGCGTAGAAGTTCAAAGCCACTGTGACCTTCACTGCCACCGACAGAGACGTCCTGGACCTCAGCTGAGGCTGCAGATCTGGCTGCAGCAGGTGGCAGAGCTCAGTGACCACCTCCTTGCTGAATCGCAGCCTTCGCAAACACAGCTCCTCGGACATGTGGATGTAGGAGAGCTGTTCACGATATACCCTGGGAGGGTAAGCTCTCCTGTACATGCGCCTGATGGCCCTCCTCCGTCTGGCCATCATTGCCACTCTCTGTCTGCGTCTCACTCTCCTCCGATTGAGCTGGAGCAGGACGACGCCCCCAATCATTGCAGCCCCCATATTCTCTTTGCCAGAAAAGTAATGAGGTACAGCAACGAAAGTAGCAGCAAAGTTAGGATGAACTAGGCAAAACTACCTCACAAAGCGTTGAGTCAATGTAGAAGTCTCTCTCTCTCTCTCTCCGAATCTCTCTCTCTCTCTCAGAACGAGTGGTGCATAAATGTCGACCACAGAAAAAGACAGGAAGAGGCCCCCTTTAAATAGCGCCCCCCCAGCCCCACACCGATTGATAACGTTCCAGTCTTCCGGTCGTTGGAAGCGCCAGGCGGTAAGGCAGGGGGCGCCACTCAATTTCCGCTCCGGGGCGCCCCAAGGGCGTTGCACCACGGAATGATGTCACAATCTGCGCGCGCAGGTGGTCGCAGCGGTAAGTTTTAGCGCCGCCGCACAATCTCAAGTTAAGTTCTCGAGCGGCGCAAACAGCGCTGCGCCCGGGCGTTAGCGCCTTAACGCCCCATTAGCGCCCATTTAAGGCGCTAACGGGAGGCGCAACCAACTGAATTTTTACCCCCAGGATCTCAAACCCGGCACTAAGCTCATGGTCTACAGAGCAGTAGTGATATCCGCCCTCCTGTATGCTTCAGAGACATGGACCATGTACAGCAGGCACCTCAAAGCACTGGAGAGGTACCAGCAACGCTGCCTCCGCAAGATCCTGCAAATCCATTGGCAGGATAGGCGCACCAACGTCAGTGTTCTTGCTCAGGCCAACATCCCCAGCATCGAAGCTTTGACCATGCTCGATCAGCTCCGATGGACGGGTCATGTCGTCCGCATGCCCGATACGAGACTCCCAAAACAAGCGCTCTACTCGGAGCTCCGACACGGCAGGAGAGCCCCAGGTGGGCAGAGGAAACGCTTCAAGGACACCCTCAAAGCCTCCTTGAAAAAGTGTAACATCCCCACCGACACCTGGGAATCCCTGGCCCAAGACCGCACAAAGTGGAGGAGAAGCATCCGGGAAGGCGCCGAACACCTTGAGTCTCTTCGCCGGGAGCAAGCGGAAGCCAAGCGCAAGCAGCGTAAGGAGCGCACATCAACCCAAGCACCTCACCCACCCTCCCCTTCAACCACCGTCTGCCCCACCTGTGACAGAGACTGTAGGTCCCGCATTAGACTCATCAGTAACCTGAGAACTCATTTTTAATGTGGAAGCAAGTCATCCTCGGTTCCAAGGGACTGCCTAAGAAGAAGAAGAAGAAGGTATTAAGAGCTATGTCTCACATTTCTGATGGTTTAGTAATGATTTGCATCCAGTGGACCCCTGCCCATTTTTAAAACCTGGCCTGTCAACACATTACAGTGATACTCCATGCAGTGTGAAGCCCAAATTGTGTGAGGTGACCCTCACAAGAAAGTCTCTCATTGCTGTAATCTGGAGTCAGGGTCATTTTTGCATCACTGTGAAGTATAAACTGCTTTGCAGTGACACAAATGTGGTCGTAAAATAGTGCTCTTAATCTGTTTTTTATTGTAGTTGAAACTGGATTTAAAAACTGGAATTAAAGCACATTTAGTGGCGCTTGAAAGAACATTTTACTGAACTGCCCTTGTCCATCTGATAGTAAATCACCCTGGGCCTGTTAAATAATTTACTTGAAAATATCATTATTTGTGTTATTTTTTGGTCATCTTTGTACCACAAAGGTACCATCTTATAGCACAGCATGTCTGCGTGCCTGTCAGTCACATTGATATTCATTCTTCTTCTTCTTTCGTATGGTAGTAGCAAAGCAAATCAAATGTCAATATCTAAGTTGGATATCCAGGCCAAAGTTCCGGTGTAACAGCGTGGATATCTTGTAGGCTGTCTGCGAATTTCCTCCGAGGGCAGTGCGCAATGATGTGCTCCAGGGTCAGTTTAGGAGCTCCACAGTCGCATGATGGGGATGCTTTAATCTTCCACCTATGGAGAATGTGGCAGCATCCACCATGGCCGGTTCTGAGGCAGTTGATGGTTGTCCACTGTTTGGGGGGCTTGTAATGGAGCAGAACAAGTAGTAACCTTTTCAAAACATATTTGAAGCATTAAATTCAAGAGGGACAAATTTATTTTTTAAGACTCTGAACCCATTAGGCAAAAGAAACAACATGGGTAAATGAGCTCTGTGGAAAGACAACATGATGGCTATCCTGAGAAATTAGTATCACTGGGTGTAAAGAGATACTGGCCACTTTAGGACAGATCCTGCTCATATTGATCCAAATTCTGAACAAATGTAAAAAGAGTTGACAAGATAATGGTCCAGAATTTTCACGGGGATCATCAGAACCCCCAGACAAATGTCGTAAACAGATGAAAATGGCCACCAACGCTTTTTCTCCAGAGGTTCTGCTGATCTTCTGCCAACATCATGACAGGTTGACTGGGACAACTGCTGTGGAAATTCAGGGCCAAG
Source organism: Squalus acanthias (assembly GCA_030390025.1). NCBI lineage: Eukaryota > Metazoa > Chordata > Chondrichthyes > Squaliformes > Squalidae > Squalus > Squalus acanthias. The sequence goes on along the minus strand of CM059426.1, from coordinate 75,809,062 downwards.
ATGTTTAACATTCAGAGATCTAATTTTCTAGTTAAAAGACTGATTTTAATTTTGCAAACCAGCATCAATACATTTCTGGGCAGGTATTCTGTGCTCACATACACACTTGCCATTATTTCAGAGACCTTGAGCAGCCTCTGAATTCCTATAACTCTATCCTCCCCAGTGAATCTACTGTCACCCTGGGTCCTCCCGTCGTGACCGGTGAAAGCCCTGAAGAAACAGCTTAGACGGCCATTTTTACCCATTTACGCTGTTTCTCCAATGTGTCTGCCAATCTTCCACCAGAGAAACCCCGTGGCAGTTCCAGGTGACAATATCTTACTCTGAGCAGTGCTGACCCGAGGGAACAAGCAACAATTCTGTGCCTAGTGGACAGGTTCACTTGTCAAAGTGACATAGCAAATAGCGTTATTAATGCGTAGTTGAGGAGAGTGAAAAACTAAAATCGAAAGAGAGCAAAATATTATTATAACTTGAGCATTAGAGAGGGGTTATTGCATTGGAGATTGAACTATAAGAAGCTAGTAACAAGTAGCATATGTTTTTTCATTATGCAGGTTTGCTGCTTTACAGGTTGAAAGGCATTTACGAAAAAACCCCAAAAACATAAAATATAAAAAGGAATCGTGTTTGCAACAGAAAATCAAAATTTGTATTGCTATATATGTGATCAACACAGCGTAGCGCAATTGTAAAATGTATCAAATAAGGCACATGTGCTTCAATATACAATCATTGGCCGGAATTTTCTCCAGGAGGCGGGTTGGGGGCGGGGGTCCTCTGAGGCGAGTGGGAAACTCGGGAGGCTGGGTTTCCCACAGGCCTGCCGACATTAACGAGAGGGCCTGATTTGCATGGGAGGCCTCGGATTCCCGCCCGCAGCCAGACAGATTGAGAGGCCGGCTGGCTGCGGGCGGGTAGGCCTGCAGATGCGAGGGGTTGGTCTGGGGGGAATGGGGATGGGGGGTGGCATGGGACATTGGGGATCTTGGGGGGAGGGGTCGGCATCGGGGATCTCGCTGGGGGGGGGGGGGTCGACAGAGGAGGTGGTTGGCTGGGGATCGGGGGGGGATCGAGGATCGGCGGGGGTGGGAGGGGTTGGCATTGGGGATCTCGGGGGGGTCAGCGGAGGAGGTGGTTGGCTGGGGATCGAGGATCGGCGGGGGTGGTTGGCTGGGGATCGGGGGGGATGGAGGATCGGTGGGGGTGGTTGGCCGGGGATCGGGGGGATCGAGGATCGGCGGGGGTGGTTGACCGGGGATCGGGGGGGATGGAGGAGCGGTGGGGAGGTTGGCCGGGGATCGGGGGGGATGGAGGATCGTCGGGGTGGTTGGCTGGGGATCGGGGGGATGGAGGATTGGCGGGGGTGGTTGGCCGGGGATTGGGGGGATGGAGGATTGGCGGGGGTGGTTGGCCGGGGATCGGGGGGATCGAGGATTGGCGGGGGTGGTTGGCTGGGGATCGGGGGGATCGAGGATTGGCGGGGGTGGTTGGCTGGGGATCGGGGGGGGATGGAGGATTGGCGGGGGTGGTTGGCTGGGGATCGGGGGGGATCGAGGATCGGCGGGGTGGTTGGCTGGGGATCGGGGGGGATGGAGGATTGGCGGGGGTGGTTGGCCGGGGATCGGGGGGATCGAGGATTGGCGGGGGTGGTTGGCTGGGATCGGGGGGGATGGAGGATCGGCGGGGAGGTTGGCCGGGGATCTGGGGGAATGGAGGATTGGCGGGGTGGTTGGCCGGGGATCGGGGGGGATGGAGGATCGGAGGGGGTGGTAGGCTGGGGATCGGGGGGGATGGAGAATCGGTGGGGGTGGTTGGCCGGGGATCGAGGATCGGCGGGGAGGTTGGCTGGGGATCGGGGGGGATGGAGGATCGGTGGGGGTGGTTGGCCGGGGATCGGGGGGGATGGAGGATTGGTGGGGGTGGTTGGCTGGGGATCGTGGGGGATGGAGAATCGGCGGGGGTGGTTGGCCAGGGATCGGGGGGGATGGAGGATCGGAGGGGGTGGTTGGCCGGGGATCGGGGGGGATGGAGGATCGGCGAGGGTGGTTGGCTGGGGATCGGGGGGGATGGAGGATTGGCGGGGTGGTTGGCCGGGGATTGGGGGGATCGAGGATCGGCGGGGGTGGTTGGCTGGGGATCGGGGGGATCGAGGATCGGCGGGGGTGGAGGTGGGGGGTCGGCCGGAGCATCGGCGGAGGGGGGAGAGAGGATCGGGGCTGGCCACCGGAGGATTGTGGCTGGCCTCAGCATCATCGGTGGGGTGGTGGCAGGCTGCATTGTGGGGATCGGAGGCCTGGGGGGGTTGATCGGAGGTCTTTTGAGGGAGGTCTCCGATCACAGGGGGTGGATATGGCAGGTACAATGGATCCAAGAGGTTGGTATAAAGCCACTTACCTCCTGGACCCAGCAGTCCCCGCTTTGGTTTAACTGCAAGGTTTCCCGAAATGTGTGGAACCCGTCCACAGGCAGCTGAATTCAAAATGGAGGTGAAAAAAGAGGCTTGCAGCCTCATTACAATAGTTTAATTAAGGTAATATATGTGGGCAGAACAAACGAAGGACAGAGACAGAGTTGCCGGTCCATGTGCTTGCTTTTTGCATTTTGCTTTGAAGTGCGATATTCAATCATAAGAACATAAGAACATAAGAAATAGGAGCAGGAGTAGACCAATCGGCCCCTCGAGCCTGCTCCGCCATTCAATGAGATCATGGCTGATCTGATCCAACCTCAACTCTAAAGAACACAAGAAGCAGGAGCAGGACCAGGCCACTCGGCCCCTGGGCCCGCGCCGCCACCCACAGGGCCTTGACTGATCCGAACTCAAACTCATGTCCAATTTCCAGCCCGCTCCCCGTAACCCCTGATTCCCTTTACTTCTAGGAAACGGTCTATTTCTGTTTTAAATTTATTTAATGAAGTAGCTTCCACAGCTTCCTGGGGTAGCAAATTCCACAGACCCTCTGAGTGAAAAAGTTTCTCCTCATCTCAGTTTTGAAAGAGGAGCCCCTTATTCTAAGATTATGTCCCCTAGTTCTAGTTTCACCCATCATTGGAACATCCTCACCGCGTCCACCCGATCAAGCCCCTTCACAATCTTATATGTTTCAATAAGATCGCCTCTCATTCTTCTGAACTCCAATGAGTAGAGTCCCAATCTACTCAACCTCTCCTCGTATGTCCACCCCCTCATCCCCGGAATTAACCGAGTGAACCTTCTTTGTACTGCCTCGAGAGCAAGTATGTCTTTTCTTAAGTATGGACACCAAAACTGTATGCAGTACTCCAGGTGCGGTCTCACCAATACCCTATACAACTGCAGCAATACCTCCCTGTTTTTATATTCTATCCCCCTAGCAATAAAAGCCAACATTCCATTGGCTTTCTTGATCACCTGCTGCACCTGCATACTAACTTTTTGATTTTCTTGCACCAAGACCCCCAGATCCCTCTGTACTGCAGTACTTTCCAGTTTCTCGCCATTAAGATAATAACTTGCTCTCTGATTTTTCCTGCCAAAGTGCATAATCTCACATTTTCCAATATTGTATTGCATCTGCCAAATCTCTGCCCACTCACCCAGCCTGTCTATATCCCCTTGTAGGTTTTTTATGTCCTCCTCACTCTCTACTTCTCCTCCCATCTTTGTATCATCTGCAAACTTTGATATGTTACACTCGGTCCCCTCCTCCAAATCGTTAATATAGATTGTAAAGAGTTGGGGACCCAGCACCGACCCCTGCGGAACACCACTGGCTACTGGTTGCCAGTCCGAGAATGAACCATTTATCCCAACTCTCTGCTTCCTGTTAGATAACCAATCCTCCACCCATGCCAGAATATTACCCCCAATCCAGTGATTTTTTATCTTGAGTAATAATCTTTTATGTGGCACCTTGTCGAATGCCTTCTGGAAGTCTAAATACACTACATCCACTGGTTCCCCTTTATCCACCCTGTACGTTATGTCCTCAAAGAACTCGAGCAAATTTGTCAGACATGACTTCCCCTTCATAAAGCCATGCTGACTTTGTCCTATTAAATTATGTTTATCTAAATGTTCCGTTACTGTCTCCTTAATAATAGACTCCAAAATTTTACCCACCACAGATGTTAGGCTAACTGGTCTATAATTTCCAGCCTTCTGCCTACAACCCTTTTTAAATAAGGGTGTTACATTAGCAGTTTTCCAATCTGCCGGGACCTTTGCTGAGTTCATATTGTGACAACAACACTGCCCAACGTTGCAATCTTAATGCGGTCATTGCAGGGATGGCAGATGTGGGCTCCAATATTGCTAGGAGCGGTTTGTGATTGGTTATCAGGGTAAACATTCTGCCGGTCAGGAACTGCTGCAATTTCTTGATTCCAAACACTATGGCGAATGCTTCCTTTTCAATTTGCGCATAGTTTCTTTCGCTCTTTGTGAGGGTTCACGATGCGAACACGATTGGTTTCTCTTGGCCGTCATCCATTATGTGGCTTATGACAGCTCTCACACCGTAACTGGAAGCATCACATGCTAACTGAAGCTCACGCTCTGTGTCGTAGTGCACAAGTAGAGCTAGAGAGACTTCTCTTACAAGAGTCGTAAGCTTCCTGTTGCACTTTCGTCCACTTCCACTGGCCATCCTTCTTGAGGAGCTCGTGCAATGGAGCTAACATGGTCGCTAACTCAGGTAAGAAACGTGCATAGTACTGGACCATTCCATGGAAAGATCTTAACTCAGACACGTTCTGTGCCTTTGGAGCATTGGTGACAGCATCAACCTTTTCATTCACTGGCTGCAAGCTATTTGCATCAACTTTCAGACCAAGGTACACAACCTCAGACTGCACAAAAGCACATTTGCTCCTTTTCAATTTGACATTGTGGGCATTCAACCTTTGAAGCACTATATATAACATTTCTAGATTTTTTTCCTCGCTGCTTGTTGCGATCAGCACATCGTCTTGATTGCATAAGCAATTTGGAACTCCTTGCAAAATCTTATCCATCGTAGCCTGGAAGATTTTGGGGGAGGACTTTACACCATACGGCAGCTTGGTGTATGAGTACAGTCCCGTGTGTGTGTTGATGGTGAGATACTGTTGACTCTCTTTGTCAACATTCAGCTGAGCATAAGCATGTGACAGGTGAAGCTTGGAGAAGACCTTTGACCCAGAGAGTGCTGCATACAAATCTTGTGATGTAGTTAACGGGTACTGCTCATCGTCAACTGCTTGGTTGATAGTAACTTTGTAGTCACCACTGTAGAATTCGCAAAATTATCGCGATTTTATAATAATGAGAAGGAGACATAAAGTTTCGTACAAACAGCTTTATTTCAGCAAAATGCTGTCATGTTTCAAAAGGGACACAAGCAGCCTGTAAAATGGCCGCCACGCCTCGTGGCAGAAGGTTCTAGACTTTCAGTAGGCAGACAAGATGGCGTTTCAATAAACATTTCAGCAAGATCGGACAGGACTCAGCACATTGGAGATAATGACAAGACGCGATGGGTTTGCATTTTAAACATAAATACTGGAATCGGTTTTCCAGGTCTATTGTACTGGGCAATCAAGGACCCATCCAAAGACATTGATATGCAAATTCCCCACGGCTCTACGATGAGAGAGCCGTTCGCGGGTACTCACAGCAAGCATTTGGAAGCCCCCAAAACCCCTCCAGGGAGACTCCTAGCCGGTTCCACAAGGGGAGAAATATTAACGGGTACTCAGACAGTTACAAGTATCACCGAAACCCATTAACGACAAGTACCACCCCATACAAGAAGTTTGAGCGCCAAAACATGACAAAAGATGGACATTAAGATTGGGCGGGAGATAAGGAATTACAGTACTATAACTGTAGTGTCCAAACGTCCATCGCTCTCTTATTCGCGCTCTTATTCGCTCGACTCTTATTCCTTTGACTCGCTAGAGAACTCTTGACTCTTATTCTCTGACCCGCTGATTTTTCCGGGAGTCAACCTCGTGGCTTGCCGCGAAGATCTGTGGAGAACTGGTCTGCGAAGGCCAGTAATCGGGCGCACCATCCCGAGAAGTCGGTAAACGGTGTTGTAACCGAAGGCCCGAGAGGAGATGAGATGAGATGAGATGAGAAGAGAAGAAGACGACTACACATGCCGCCGCGGTCAGTAAACCCCGACCGCGCCCGAAAATCGATTAACCACTTGTTCGAATTCTATCGGCTACTCCACAACTGGCCGAAGACTTTTCTTCGAGTTCTACCGACAACTGGTGTAGGGCACAGGAACACTCTTTTTCGAGTAGTATCAGAACTCCGAGGTCAACACAGATCTTCATGACAGCAGACGGTCCAGCCTGCTAGCCGGAGCAAAGCAAGTAAACAAGAGGGGTACAGGGACCCCTGATCAACACGTGAATAGTCAGGTGTTGCCGAGCAGCATTTCGGAATTCTCCGAGTTATCACGAGTGGTGAGCATGAGTCTCGATCCTACAGATCTAGATTAGGACAGGTATTGATAGGGGAGGGTTTTTGTTTTAAGGATAATTATAATGTGTGTCCCCTTTTTCGATGTGTCGTGCGCTTCTCGTTTCCCTAAACCTAGTTGCATAAATGTATGTAAGTTTGTACTGTCATTAATCTGTGCTTATGACATGTATTTCGTAATCTTGAATAATATGCAATAAAGATTTTCCATTTCGCACTATTCAACCGGGTCTACCTGAGTTTTCTCTGCATTATTGCTCTCGCACCTAAGTCCAGTGTCAGAACCGTAAGGGCGAGTGGGTCGAACCACTCACAGGTGTCTAGTGTCACCAGGCTGGCTGGAGACCAGAATAGGCAACAAGGCCTAACCCCGCACTAGCACCCAGGCTAAGCACAGAGCCACGGCGAAACCCCTTACACCGCACAAGCGTACAGTTTTGTCTGCTTTGGGTACTACCACAATCAGGGTAGCCCATTCACTTTTGTCAGTTTTTACCAGCACTCCGTTCTTTCTGAGCTTCGCTAGCTCTTCCTTCACCTGACTTTTCAACGCATAGGGGAATTGGCCTTGCCTTATAAAAGACAGGCTTCGCGTTGGACTTGATGCGGTATGCGCATCATATCCAGTGATGCCCTCATAACTGTCTGTGAACATGCTTTCGTACTTGTTCAGCATTGTGTCAAGTCGCTTCTACACTGAAGATGTTTTTGCAGTCTAGGTTTAACATTCTCAACCAGTCTTTGCCCATGAGGGTTGGCCGTTGTTGTAGCTCGCTACAATACTAGGCAGCCTTACAGACTGACCATTGTGTTGAACTTTACATTCCATTTGTCCACGTGTCTTTAGGATTTCTCCGGAGTAGGAGTAGGCCATTTGGCCCTTCGAGCCTGCTCCACCATTCAATAAGATCATGGCTAATCTTCTACCTCAACTCCAATTTCCTGCACTATCCCCATATCCCTTGATTCCCTTAATATCCAAAAATTTATCAGTTTCTGTCTTGAATATACTCAACGACTGAGCCTCCACAGCCCTCTGGGGTAGAGAATTCCAAAGATTCACCACCCTCTGAGAGAAGAAATTTCTCCTCATCTCAGTCCTAAATGGCCGACGCTTATTCTGAGACAGTGACCCCTGGTTCTAGACTCCCCAGCCAGGGGAAACATCCTCCCTGCATCTACCATGTCAAGCCCTGTAAGAATTTTGTATGTTTCAATGAGATCACCTGTTATTCTTCTAAACTCTAGAGAATATAGGCCTAGTTTACTCAATCTCTCCTCATAGGACAATCCCACCATCCCAGGAATCAGTCTGGTGAACCTTCGTTGCACTCCCTCTATGACAAGTATATCCTTCCTTAGGTAAGGAGACCAAAACTGTACACAATACTCCAGGTGTGGTCTCACCAGGGCCCTATATAATTGCAGTAAGACGTCTTTACTCTTATACTCAAATCCTCTTGTAATAAAGGCCAACATACCATTTGCTTTCCTAATTGCTTGCTATACCTGCATGTTAACTTTCAGTGATTTGTGTACAAGGACACCCAGGTCCCTCTGAACATCAACATTTCCCAATCTCTCACCATTTAAAAAGTACTCTGCTTTTCTATTTATCCTACCAAAGTGGATAACTTCACATTCTCCACATTATATTCCATTTGCCATGTTCTTGCCCATTCACTTAGCCTGTCTATATCCCCTTGCAGCCTCTTTGCATCCTCCTCACAACTTACATACCCACCCAACTTTGTATCATCAGCAAACTTGGATATATTACATTTGGTCACCTCATCCAAATCATTGATGTAGATTGTGAATAGCTGAGGCCCAAGCACTGATCCTTGAGGTACCCCACTAGTTACAGCCTGACAACCCGAAAATGACCCGTTTATTCCTACTCTCTGTTTTCTGTCCATTAACCAATCCTCAATCCATGCTAGTATATTACCCCCAATCCCATGAGCCCTAATTTTGTTTAATAACCTCTTGTGTGGCACCTTATCGAATGTCTTCTGAAAATCCAAATACACCACAGCCACTGGTTCCCTCATATCTATTCTGCTAGAGACCAGCGTCGACAGCGGCGGAGGAGGAGCCTTTCTTTCTTTTTCTCCCACAGAGCGGTCGGCAGCGGGGAAGGAGGAGCGGACCTGGTTGGAGCGGCGGGAGCGGCGGCGAGTCGATAAAGGGAGCCCCGAGGCTCAGGTAGGCCTCAGACCAGCGTCGACAGCGGCGGAGGAGGAGCCTTTCTTTCTTTTTCTCCCACAGAGCGGTCGGCAGCGGGGAAGGAGGAGCGGACCTGGTTGGAGCGGCATTTAAGGAGGGTGGTGGCTTAAACCCGAGTTCCTACAGAGTAGGAACCCCCACCCGCCCTCCTCCTCTAACCTAGTAGTCTTTTAGCAGTCTAAAAACAGAGGTCACAAATTTTTTGGTCTCAGTTTCTTTTCAGCAGAGCAGGAACCGGGAGGAGCGGGAAGTCGGCGTAGGACCAAGGGGACACAAGACCGGGAAGTCAGCGAAAGACCAGGGAGGTAAGACTAACTGGTAAGTACTTTCCTCAAACCTTCCTAGAAAGTACAACTAAAACTAGTGCGATTTGGTTAGTTTAAAAAGGAATAAGAGGAGTACAGTATACATTGGTCTAAGTAAGCTTCGGGAAAACAAAAGTCAATAAATAAACTAAAACTAGAAAATTAATAAGTAATATAAGGGTTAAGTCATGGCAGTAGAGCTCGGACCTGTGTCATGCTCCTCCTGTAACATGTGGGAAATCATGGACGCTTCCTGTGTCCCTGACAACCATGTGTGCGGGAAGTGTGTCCAGCTGCAGCTCATGTGGGACCGCATGACGGCCCTTGAGCTGCGGATGGACTCACTTTGGAGCATCCACGATTCTGAGAGGGTTGTGAATAGCACATTTAGTGAGTTGGTCACACCGCAGGTTAAGGCCAGAGTAGATAGTACATGGGTGACCAAAAGGCAGAGCAAGGGCAGGAAGGTAGTGCAGGAATCCCCTGGGGTTGTCTCCCTCAGCAACAGGTTCACCGCCTTAGGTGCTGTTGTCGGGGGGGATGACTCATCGGGGGAAGGCACCAGCAGCCAGGCTCATGGCACCATGACTGGCTCTGTTGCAAAGAAGGGAGGGAAAAAGAGTGGCAGGGCTATAGTAATAGGGGATTCGATTGTAAGGGGAATAGATAGGAGTTTCTGTGGTCGCGACCGAGACTCCAGGATGGTAATTTGCCTCCCTGGTGCAAGGGTCAAGGATGTCTCGGCGCGGGTGCAGAACATTCTGGAGGGGGAGGGGGAACAGCCAGTTGTCGTGATACATGTTGGTACCAACGACGTAGCTAAAAAAAGGGAAGAGGTCCTACAAGTAGAATTTAGGGAGTTAGGAGCCAAGCTAAAAAGTAGGACCTCGAAGGTAGTAATCTCTGGATTACTACCAGTGCCACGTGCTAGTAAGAGTACAGAGAACAGGATAGTTAGGCTAAATACGTGGCTTGAGCAGTGGTGTAAGAGGGAGGGTTTTAAATTTTTGAGGCATTGGGACCAGTTTTGTGGTAGGTGTGACCTATACAAAAGGGACGGTCTACACCTGTGCAAAGATGGAACTGATGTTCTCGGGGTAAATTTTGATAAAGCAGTTCAGGAGCATTTAAACTAGTATGGCAGGGGGCTAGAAACCCATGTAGTGAAATAGAGGAAAGTGAAAGGCAGACAGAAATAAATGGTAAAAAGGAGAGGAACAAAAAATAAAGGGCCAAACTAATTCATAAAAAATGTGAGCATAAAAAAAGCCTGAGGGTTTTATACCTTAATGCGAGAAGCATCAGGAACAAGGTAGATGAATTAGCTGTGGAAATAGAGGTTAATAATTATGATCTAATTGGGATTACGGAAACATGGTTGCAGGGTGAGCAGGGCTGGGAGCTTAACATACAGGGGTATTCAGTATTTAGGAAGGATCGACAAAAAAGAAAGGGAGGAGGGGTAGCATTGCTGGTAAAAGAGGGGATAAATGCAATTGAAAGGAAGGATATTAACTCAGTTAATACAGAATCTATATGGGTGGAGCTAAGAAATAGCGAGGGGCGAAAAACATTAATAGGAGTGGTATATAGGCCTCCAAATAGTAAAATAGAGGTTGGGGAGGGCATCACGAGGGAAATTAGAGAAGCGTGCAATAAGAGCACAGCTGTCATCATAGGTGACTTTAACTTACATATAGATTGGACTAGCCTAATCAGTAAAAATAATGAGGAGGAGGAATTCCTTGAGTGTTTAAGGGATGGTTATCTGGATCAATATGTCGAGGAACCAACTCGGGAACAGGCTATATTGGACTGGGTACTGTGCAATGAGAAGGGACTAATTAGTAATCTTGTTGTACGGGGACCCTTGGGTCAGAGCGATCATAACATGATCGATTTCTCACTCGAAATGGAGAGCGAAGAAATTGACTCAGAGACTCAGGTCCTGAATTTAAACAAGGGGAATTATGATGCCATTAGACGGGAACTGAGTAGGTCTGATTGGACAACGTTCCTGGGAGGACTGGAGGTAGATAAACAATGGCAAGCATTTAAAGATAGAATGACAAAATTGCAAAAATTGTTTATACCAATCTGGCATAAAAGGAAATCTAAAAAGGTGACTCAACCGTGGATAACAGGGGAAATTAGAGACAGCATAAAATCCAAAGATAGGGCGTATAAAATAGCCAAAAAACGCGCCAGAGCGGAAGATTGGGAACAGTTTAAGATAGAGCAAAGGAGGGCAAAGGGCTTAATCAAGAAGGGCAAAATAGCTTACGAAAGCAAGCTGGCGGAAAATATAAAAACTAACTCCAAAAGCTTTTATAAGTATATCAAGAGGAAAAGACTGGTGAAAACCAAAGTTGGTCCATTGCAGTCAGATACGGGGGAATATATAATGGGAAATAAGGAAATGGCAGACCAACTAAATGCATACTTTGGGTCAGTCTTTACGAAGGAAGACACAAAAAACCTCCCTGGGATATCGGGAAAAATAGGGACATTGGCAAAGGAGGAACTGACGCAAATCAATATCTCTAAGGATATGGTGTTAAGGAAGCTAAAGGGATTGAAGGCGGACAAATCCCCAGGGCCTGATAACATGCATCCTAGGGTACTGAAGGAGGTGGCCCTAGAGATAGCGGATGCACTAAGCATGATTTTTCAGAATTCATTAGACTCGGGAACAGTGCCCATGGATTGGAGGGTAGCTAACGTTACCCCACTATTCAAAAAGGGGGGTAGGGAAAAAGCAGGTAATTACAGACCTGTAAGCCTTACATCAGTTGTGGGCAAAATGCTGGAGTCCATCATTAAGGATGAAATAGCCGAGCACTTAGCAAATGGGGACAGGATAGGACAGAGTCAACATGGATTTACAAAGGGTAAATCGTGCTTGACTAATCTATTGGAATTTTTTGAGGGAGTAACTGGTAAAATAGATGGGGGAGAGCCAGTAGATGTGGTGTACCTGGACTTCCAAAAGGCCTTCGATAAGGTCCCACATAAAAGATTAGCAGGGAAAATTGAAGCTCATGGGATAAAGGGGAAAGTATTGACGTGGATAGAGAACTGGCTGTCAGATAGAAAACAGAGAGTTGGAATAAACGGCTCATTTTCTGAATGGCAGGCAGTAACAAGTGGGGTACCACAGGGATCTGTCCTGGGTCCCCAGCTGTTCACAATTTATATTAATGACCTGGATCAGGGAGTCGAATGCAGCATTTCCAAATTTGCAGACGACACTAAACTAGGAGGGGGGGTGGGCTCAGAGGAGGAGACCAGGAAGCTCCAGAGCGATTTGGACAGACTGGGTGATTGGGCGGATAAATGGCAGATGCACTATAATGTGGACAAGTGCGAAGTTATCCACCTTGGGTGCAGGAACGGGAGGGCAAATTATTATTTAAATGGCAATAAATTGGGAGAGGGGGAAGTACAGAGAGACCTGGGTGTTCCTGTACACCAGTCACTGAAGGCGAGCATGCAGGTGCAACAGGCGGTCAAGAAGGCAAACGGTATGCTGGCCTTCATAGCAAAAGGGTTGGAATACAGGAACAGGGATACCTTGCTGCAGCTGTACAGGGCACTGGTGAGACCACACCTCGAGTACTGTGTACAGTTTTGGTCGCCTCATCTGAGGAAAGATGTTCTTGCCATGGAGGGGGTGCAGCGGCGATTCACCAGGCTGATACCAGGAATGGCGGGATTGACCTATGAGGAGAGACTATGTAGTTTAGGGATGTACACACTGGAGTTTAGAAGATTGAGAGGGGACCTCATAGAAGTGTATAAAATTCTGACAGGTCTAGACAGATTAGATGCAGAAGGAATGTTTCCCTTGGCGGGTGAGAACAGAACTAGAGGACATAATTTAAGGATAAGGGCTAAACCATTTAGGACAGAAATGAGGGGGAATTTCTTCACTCAGAGAGTGGTGAACCTGTGGAACTCATTGCCACAGAGGGCAGTGTACGCCAGCTCATTAAATATATTTAAGAGGGAATTAGATATATTTCTACAGGCAAAAGGGGTTAAGGGTTACGGAGAGAAGGCGGGGACGGGATACTGAATTGAAGGATCAGCCATGATCTCATTAAATGGCGGAGCAGGCTCGAAGGGCCGGATGGCCTACTCCTGCTCCTATCTTCTATGTATCTATGTATCTATGTAACCTCAAAAAACTCTAACAGATCGTCAAACACGATTTCCCTTTCATAAATCCTTCTTCAACATCAAGTGTGTTTACTTCAATCTTGTGAATTCCTCCCTTTTGTTGTCGCTGCTTTTTTTTACATTGCCACTAGAATGGTTCTTCCTGCTTTAGATCCAGCTCTGCAAGCTGTTGAAATATGGCCTTGCTTCTGGCAGTGAAAACACTTCGCATTTCTATATTGGCAGGACTGTGGTGAGTGATTTCCATTGCAGCGATAACAATTCACTGAACTGCTCTCACCGACATGCTTTTGACCCAGTCTCACAGCTTTAGGTTTAGCAGTGGCTTTGTGACTGTAGACCTCAGCTGCACTAGTTACTTGAGTTAGACGGAGCCCTCTAGCATTCTTAGACGCCATCTCCATAGATAGAGCAATTTTGCATGCGATGTCAAATGTTAGGTTCGGAGTGTTCAGTAACTTGGACTGTGTGCGCTCATCCACCAGTCCACACACAAACTTATCTCGCAACGCATGATCCACAAATGTGCTGAAGTTACAATACAAAGACAGGTCCTTAAGCGCAACAATGTACTCACTGATGGTTTCACTTTGTTTTTGGTTTCTGGTCCCAAATTTATAGCTATCTGCTATTTCTAATGGCTTTGGATCGAAATGGTCCTCGAGTTTCTCGACAATGTCTTCAAATGACGCCTCTTTTGCTTTCCCTGGTGCAAGTAGGTTTGTCAACGTTCTGTAGACATCTGGCCCGGTCTCCATGAGAAAAATTGCTGTCTTCTGTTCACGAATTACTTTATTTTGAGCTTGAACATTCTCATCTGCACCTTTGATCGCAGTAATGTTATTGGCCCTAAAAAACATCTCCATCCGCTCAATGTAAGAACTAAATGGTTCGCGAGCTCGGTCATATATGCCGAGGCTTCTGATGAATCCCGTAGGAGCGGCCATGATTGTCCCGATCCCGTTGAACAGTGACTCAGCACACTACCTTTGTACCTGTGAAAATGAACGCCGCAGTTGCTGTGTATACATACACGTAAAGGCGAAGCACAGAGGATTCTGTATCTGCATTAACAGTAAAACATCACAAAAATTCAGTTTAAGTGTCACAAATTCATCTTAAACTTTTCCACTCAAAGGTTGAACACTGTGTCCTTCCATCATTCCTAAAAATGGCTTTGGGATCCCATTCTCATCGCCAAAATGTAATATATGTGGGCAGAACAAATGAAGGACAGAGACACGATGAGTTGCTAATCCATGTGCTTGCTTTATTAGGCCCGAGCAAACTGAGCATGCTCATACCAAACCATGTGACAAACCACGTGACAAACCGTGTGATAATACATTAGGTAAAGCCCCCGGCAGCGGGTTGGCTGCCCGCCCCCAATCCCGCCTCCGGCAAAACCAGAAGTGGGCGGGTTGGAGGCGGGATCAGGTCGGTAATCCCATTTTTACCAATTTAACAGCCCCCACGCTCCAAACCCACAGGTTTTTTTAGGGGAAAATTTCAGCCAATTGAATTTATGGTGTAGAAGGAAACCATTCAGCTGATCATGTTGGTGCTGTCTATTCTAATCCCTTTTCCCTGTCCTTCCCCCATACCCTTTAATATTCTTCCTTTTTAAAATACTAATCCACTTCTCTTTTAAATAATATCACGGAGGTCGGAATTCTGATTGTACTCCTAAATTACTGGAAATGTAACAGGGCAAGGCCTACTTGAAAGGATGTGATATTACCATGCTGTCACGCTAACACATTCTTATGAAATTCCTGTGGCCAATATTTAACAAAGGCTTTAATCCATTAATTTTGAATGGATTAATGTCTGCTTTAATCAGCAGCTTGAGGAATTTCATAAAATCACTTTACTGCATATCAGTTTTGCATACGATATCAGCCTTGGCTCAGTGGTAGTATTCTTGCTTATGAGTCAGAAGGTTGTGGGTTCAAGCTCCATAGCTTGAAACACATTGGACATTAATTGTCAGGTGGTCAGTTCTGCTGTTGTTGCACAGGAATGTTATGCCGTGCACCAGCAGAGGGAGTTACACACAAGTTTCCTGGGGTAAGTTAATTCAAATTTTTTGGGTGTAATTTAAGAGTAGAAACAGTGGGGGTAATTTTGACTTTGGGCAATAATGTTAAATGGGTGATATCGGATCAACCGCCCGTTATATATCTCTTCTGATTGACTTCAATGAAAATTAAAATGGGGAGAGATGTAAAATAGGCTGCCGATTCACTACAGCAACTCATGGATGCCTAGTTTTGAATTGCTTCTTTTTCTTTTCGTGTCTTCCTGCTGTTTTCTTTGGGGAACAGTGTGAAGTAGTGGAAGAATTTACAGGCTGATTAACAGTCTGTCTGGCCACGTTAATGCTCCTTCCATGGCCATTTGAATTGCCATAACTAACCAATAGGCAACCTACTCAGATAAGGACAATTCATGGTTACTTGAGGAAATGGGAAAGATAAACCAAAGGATAACTGCATCACAATAAAACCAGAATTTGAATGTAGGAGCTGGATCCTCACAGTCCACGGTAAACAGTTCCAGCACTCTCAACACCTGTCTAGGGCAAATGAGCACTGCTCGGACAGGAAATGCTGATGAGCTAAAGGATCCCTAAGACTTGGTGAAAGAGCATGTAAGTCCACTGGTTGATGTATCTTCCCTCTCAGGTGGATGTAAAAGATCCCAATGCCCTATTCAAAGAACAGCAGGAGAGTTCTCCAATGTTCTAGCCAACATTTATCCCTCAAACAACACCTAAAACCGATGATCTGGTAAGTTATTAGCTATTGTGGGCTATCAGTTGCATTGCTGTTTGTGGGACCTTGCTGTGCACAAATTGTCTGCCGCATTTCCTACATTACAATAGTGACAATACTTTAAAACATACTTCAATGGCTGTAAAACACTTTGGGACGTCGTGAAAGGGGTTATATAAAAGCTAGTTCTTTCTTTCTTCTCTCAGTACTTTGTGCGGATTTTGATTGGAGATCGGTAGTATAAATGTTAATTTTTTTAAATTCGTATTTGGAATGTGGGCGTCGCTGGCAAGGCCAGCATTTATTGCCCATCCCTAATTGCCCTTGAGAAGGTGGTGGTGAGCCACCTTCTTGAACCGCTGCAGTCCGTGTGATGAAGGTACTCCCACACTGCTGTTAGGGAGGGAGTTCCAGGATTTTGACCCAGCGACGATGAAGGATCGGCGATATACTTCCAAGTCAGGATGGTGTGTGACTTGGAGGGGGATCTTGGAGATGGTGGTGTTCCCATGCGCCTGCTGCTCTTGTCCTTCTAGGTGGAAGAGGTCGCGGGTTTGGTAGGTGCTGCCGAAGAAGCCTTAGCGAGTTGCTGCAGTGCATCTTGTAGATGGTACACACTGCAGCCACGGTACGCCGGTGGTGGAGGGAGTGAATGTTTAAGGTGGTGGATGGGGTGCCAATCAAGCGGGCTACTTTGTCTTGGATGGTGTCGAGCTTCTTAAGTGTTGTTGGAGCTGCACTCATCCAGGCAAGTGGAGAGTATTCTATCACACTCCTGACTTGTGCCTTGCAGATGGTGGAAAGGCTTTGGGGAGTCAGGAGGTGAGACACTCGCCGCAGAATACCTAGCCTCTGACCTGCTCTTGTTGCCACAGTATTTACGTGGCTGGTCCAGTTAAATTTCTGGTCAGTGGTGACCCCTAGGATGTTGATGGTGGGGGATTCGGCGATGGTAATACCGTTGAATATCAAGGGGAGGTGGGTAGACTCTGGCTTGTTGGGGATAGTCATTGCCTGGCACTTCTGTGGCACGAATGTTACCTGCCACTTATCAGCCCAAGCCTGTACGTCATCCAGATCTTGTTGCATGCAGGCATGGACTGCTTCATTATCTGAGGAGATGTGAATGGCGCTGAACACTGTGCAGTCATCAGCGAACATCCCCATTTCTGACCTTATGTTGGAGGGAAGGTCATTGATGAAGCAGCTGAAGATGATTGGGCCTAGGACACTGCCCTGAGGAACTCCTGCAGCGATGTCCTGGGGCTGTGATGATTGACCTCAACCACCACAACCATCTTCCTTTGTGCTAAGTATGACTCCAGCCAGTGGAGTGTTTTCCCCCCAATTCCCATTGACTTCAGCTTTACTAGGGCTCCTTGATGCCACACTCGGTCAAATGCTGCCTTGATGTCAAGGACAGTCACTCTCACCTCACCTCTGGAATTCAGCTCCTTTGTCCATTTTTAGACCAAGGCTGTAATGAGGTCGGGAGCCGAATGGTCTTGGTGGTACCCAAACTGGACATCTGTGAGCAGGATATTGGTGAGTAAGTGCCGCTTGATAGCACTGTCGATGACACCTTCCATCACTTTGCTGCTAATTGAGAGTAGACTGATGGGGCGGTAATTGGCCGGTTTGGATTTGTGCTGCTTTTTGTGGACAGGACATACCTGGGCGGTTTTCCACATTGTCGGATAGATGCCAGTGTTGTAGCTGTACTGGAACAGCTTGGCTAGACACGCGCTAGTCTTCAGCACGATAGCTGGGATATTGTCAGGGCCCATAGCCTTTGCTGTATCCAGTGTGCTCAGCCATTTCTTGATATCATGTGGAGTGAATCGAATTGGCTGAAGACTGGCTTCTGTGATGCTGGGGACCTTAGGAGGAGGCCGATATGAATCATGCACTTGGCACTTCTGACTGAAGATGGTTGCAAATGCTTCAGCCTTGTCTTTTGCACTCACGTGCTGGGCGCCACCATCATTGAGGATGGGGATATTCATGGAGCCTCCTCCTCCCGTTAGTTGTTTAATGGTCCACCACCATTCACGACTGGATGTGGCAGGACTGCAGAGCTCTGATCTAATCCGTTGATTGTGGGATTGCTTAGCCCTGTCTATAGCATGCTGCTTCCGCTGTTTAGCATGCATGTAGTCCTGTGTTGCAGCTTCCCCAGGTTGGCACCTCATTTTTAGGTATGCCTGGTGCTGCGCCTGGCATGCTCTTCTACACTCCTTATTGAACCAGGGTTGGTCCCCTGGCTTGATGGTAATGGTAGAGTGAGGGATATGCCGGGCCATGAGTTTACAGATTGTGGTGGAATACAATTCTGCTGCTGCTGATGGCCCACAGTGCCTCATAGATGCCCAGTTTTGAGCTGCTAGATCTGTTCTGAATCTATCCCATTTAGCACGGTGGTAGTGCCACATAACACGATGGAAGGTGTACTCAGTGTGAAGACGGGACTTGGTCTCCACAATGACTGTGCGGTGGTCCCTGCTACCAATACTGTCATGGACAGATAGATTGGTGAGGACGAGGTCAAGTAGGTTTTTCCCCCGTGTTGGTTCTCTCACAGGCCCAGACTGGCAGTTATGTCCTTCAGGACTTGGCCAGCTCGGTCAGTAGTGAAGCTACCGAGCCACTCCTGGTGATGGACATTGAAGTCCCCCACCCAGAGTACATTCTGTGCCCTTGCTACTCTCAGTGCTTCTTCCAAGTGGTGTTCAACATGGAGGAGTACTGATTCATTAGCTGAGGGAGGGTGGTAGGTGGTAATCAGCAGGAGGTTTCCTTGCCCATGCTTGACTTGAAGCCATGAGACTTCATGGGGTCCGGAGTTAATGTTGAGGACTCCCAAGGCCACTCCTTCCCGACTGTATACCACCGTGCCACCACCCCTGTGGGTCTGTCCTGCCGGTGGGACAGGACATACCCAGGGATGGTGATGGAGGAGTTTGGGACATTGGCTGAAAGGTATGATTCTGTGAGTATGACTATGTTAGGCTGTTGCTTGACTCATCTGTGGGACAGCTCTCCCGATTTTGGCACAAGTCCCCAGATGTTGGTGAGGAGGACTTTGCAGGGTCGACTGGGCTGGGTGTGCCGTTGCCATGTCCGTAGCCAGTGCCGAGGACGATGCCGGGAGGTCCGTCCGGTTTCATTCTTTTTCGTAGTGGTTTGATACTGAGTGGCTTGCTAGGCAATTTCAGAGGGCAGTTAAGAGTCAACCACATTGCTGTGGGTCTGGAGTCACATATAGGCCAGACCAGGTAAGGACGGCAGATTTCCTTCCCTAAAGGACATTAGTGAATCAGATGGGGTTTTACGACAATCTGATAGTGAAGGTCACCATTACTGATACTAGTAATTATTCCAGATTTATTTAATTAACTGAATTTAAATTCCCCAGCTGCTGTGCGTGGGATTTGAACTCACGTCTCTGGATCATTAGTCCAGTGACATTACCACTACGCTATCGTTCCCATAATCCAATGGTTGATGTAAGACAGTTGAACGAACCACATTTAGACATTTTTCACTCCTCGGTCTAAACTAGATGGTAAACCACAGATGGTTCCTTGATGAGGAGTTAAGGTGAAAGAGTTAAGGATTGATCTAGTGCCCTTGATGAATATCTTTGTCAGGGTAATAATCACAATATTCTTATAAAACGGTATCGAAGCTTTAGAGAGGAACAACACAGGTTCACTAGGATGCTGCCTGGTTTGAGGAAATACAAATGTAAAGAAAGACTTGAAAAATTAGGGTTTTTTTTTTCAGATTATGGGGCGATATAATAGAAATATTTAAAATTATGAAAGGATGGAACAGGGTTGATAGAAACAGAAAGTTTCCAATAGTTCAGGGGCCAAGAATGAGGGGCCATTGATACAAGAATAAATGTAAGAGATTTAGAACAGAGAGCAGCAGAACCTTTGTTCCACAGAGAGTTGTGCGGCTGTGTTAGCGGATTTCCCCGTGGTAACAGTAACAACATAGGGTTGTTAGTTCGACAACAATAACTCCGCGCAGATTCTAGTCCGAGTAGTTTTTGAACAACAAGCTTTATTTACATTGACTAATAACATTATTAGGTTTTATATAACTGTTCTACAGTATTATATTAAATAACAAGATGACATGCAAATAATACAACCTGGTTCCCAGGCCCGGTGTGATCTCTCTAGGCTGCTTGCGTGGTTGTGGGCTTCCAACTACCCAGGAGAGCGCTCCGACCCCCAAGAGAACAACACAGTGACCAGTTCCGGCTCCCCAGGCTGTCCGTGCGGCTGCATGGCTCCTGACCACCCCGAGAACACGCTGACCTTCACGAGAAAAATGTCCCATTCTTACACTATTCGGCTACCTTGGGCTGCGTCTATGCACAACAGCGTAGGTGCACATTTACTGAGGTTTTTACCATTCACCGCCAGATCTGGCTGGACCACATAAAGCATTATTGGGTCCTGCTCTCCTCTGCCAAAATTGCTCACTATTCCAGAATCATTCTGGAATACAAAGATAAACCCCGGCTCCTATTCTCTACTGCTAACTGTCTTCTTAAACCCCCTCTCCCCTGTCTCCTCCACCCTCACCTCCGATAACAAGTGTGAGGAACTCATGGACTTCTTTGGCCGCGATTTTACCATCGGCGGCGGGTTGGAGTCGGGTTGGCTGGTTTGCGGGTTCCGGTCCCGCTGCCGGTTTCAGCCGCTCTGAATTAACTATTTTCCCTTAACTGGGCTTATTAAGCCCGTCGTGCGCGTTACCCGGCCCAATCAGTGGGCTCGGGTCTGCTGCTCGCCTCTGCTGACGTCTTCCATTCAGCTACATTTAAGGGGCCCATGTAGCCTTTGGATTTCATTCATATTCTGATGCTTCTCAGTGTGGCAGATAGCGAGATGACTGCTTCAAGAGCAAAGGCCTCTCCGAGATTCGATGATGACTCCCTCCATGCTCTTGTCGAGGGAGTGAGAGACCGCAAAGAGGTTCTGTTTCCCTCAAATGTACGGAGGAAGCCTCCTCAGCAAACCAAGGCAGCCTGGCTGCAAATTGCTGAGGAGGTGAGCGCCAGGTTCAATGATCTGCTACGCTCAACAAAAGTGAGTATAACATCACACTAACCTTCAATCTGCTCCCCATCTCCTCTCATCACCAGCACTCTGTATTGTCAACCTACTCCTCCACATCCCACTTTACCCTTACATCCCTTGCACCCTTAACCATCCCTCTCTCTCTATGTACAGAGTCACTTCACTATTCTACTATGCACCCCTCACACTCACTATCACTGTTATGCAATGACAACAACTAACAATGCACAGGGAGGGCCCTTGGTATTGGCATCTCACTCCATCTTTGTCTCCCTCTAAGCATCTATGATATGGATTCTCTACACTCACTGCAACATTCTCACTCAAACTCCACTTGTCATAGAATCATAGAATCATAGAATCATAGAAGATAGGAGCAGGAGTAGGCCCCTCTAGCCTGCTCCGCCATTCAATGCGATCATGGCTGATCATCCAAATTCAGTACCCTGTCCCTGCTTTCTCCCCATATCCCTTGATCCCTTTAGCCTTAAGAAATATATCCAACTCCTTCTTGAATCTATTTAATGAATTGGCCTCTACTGCCTGCTGTGGCAGAGAATTCCACAGGTTCACCACTCTCTGGGTGAAGAAATTCCTCCTCATTTCTGTCCTAAATGGCTTACCCCTTATCCTTAGAATGTGACCCCTGGTTCTGGACTCGCCGACCATCGGGAACATCCTTCCTGCATCTAGTTTGTCCTGTCCTGTCAGAATTTTATAAGTTTCAATGAGATCCCCTCTCATTCTTCTAAACTCCAGCGAGTATAAGCCCAATCGACCCAATCTCTCTTCATACGTCATTCCTGCCATCCCAGGTATCAGTCCTTGTGAATCTTCGCTGAACTCCTTCCATGGCAAGAACATCCTTCCTCAGATAAGGCGACCAAAACTGCACACAGTACTCAAGGTGTGGTCTCACCAAGGCCCTGTACAACTGCAGCAAGACATCCTTGTTCCTGTACTCAAACCCTCTCGCTATGAAGGCCAACATACCATTTGCCTTCTTAACCATCTGCTGCACCTGCATGCTTACCTTCAGCAACTGGTGCACAAGGACACCCAGGTCTCGTTGCACTTCCCCTTCTCCCAATCTATTGCCATTCAGATAATAATCTGCCTTTCTGTTTTTGACACCAAAGTGGATAACCTCGCATTTATCCACGTTATATTGCATCTGCCACGCTTCTGCCCAATCACCCAACCTGTCCAAATCATCCTGGAGTTTCTCGGCATCCTCCTCGCAGCACACACGCCCACCCAGTTTTGCGTCGTCTGCAAACTTGGAGATATTACATCTAGTTCCCTTGTCTAGATCATTAATATATATTGTGAATAGCTAGGGTCCGAGGACCGATCCCTGCGGTACCCCACTAGTCACTGCCTGCCACTCGGAAAAAGACCCGTTTATTGCAACTCTTTGCTTTCTGTCTGCCAACCAGTTCTTTATCCAAGTCAATACCTTGCCCCCAATCCCATGTGCCTTAACTTTACACGCTAATCTCTTATGCGGGACCTTATCAAAAGCCTTTTGGAAGGCCAAATACACCACATCCACTGGTTCTCCCTTATCTATTTTACCAGTTACATCCTCAAGAAATTCCAGTAGATTAGTCAAGCATGATTTACCTTTTGTAAATCCATGTTGACTTTGTCCGATCCTGTCACTGTTTTTCAAGTGCTCAGCTATTACATCTTTTATAATGGACTCTAGCATTTTCCCCACTACCGATGTCAGGCTTACCGGTCTGTAATTCCCCATTTTCTCTCTACCACCCTTTTTGAATAGTGGGGTAACATTAGCTACCCTCCAATCCATGGGAACAGTTCCAGATTCCATCGAATGTTGGAAGATGATCAGCAATGCATCTACTATTTCTAGGGCCACTTCCTTAAGTACCTTAGGATGTAGATTATCAGGCCCTGAGGATTTATCGGCCTTCAATCCCTTCAATTTCCCTAACACCATTTCCCTACAAATACTGATTTCTTTCAGTTCCTCCCTTTCATCAGACTCTATGTTCCCCGACATCTCTGGGAGGTTATTTGTGTCCTCCTTTGTGAAGACAGAAACAAAATATGTATTTAATTGGTCTGACATTTCTTTGTTCAAAATTGAGACGTCGCACAACACCAGGTTATAGTCCAACAGTTTTATTTGAAATCACAAGCTTTCGGAGCTATCGATTGCTCCTTCCTCAGGTGAAGTAAATTAGATACAGAATCGCCAAAGCATATATAGATAGAGAACAAAGCATGTGTACCTTACAATTGCAGACCACTAAATTAAATCATCCTGACTATCTGCCGAGGTGTGATAAAGTTAATTAAGTCAGCCAGGAAGGTACCACATCAAAGACATAGCAAGATACAACTGAGACAATGAGGTGTAGTCGCAGGGGTTCTAACGTGTCAAAAGCTGCCGTCTGTATGTAAAACGAAAAGCTTTAACATTTTTACTTTTTTACTGGGAAAATTTTTACTTTTTTACTGGGAATCACATCTGTGAACAAGCCAACGACGACTCGAGTCCGGATCACGTCATGTATCGTGACATAAACCCAAGATCCCAGTTGAGACCGTCTTCATGAGTGCGGAACTTGGCTATCAGTTTCTGCTCGATGATTTTGCGTTGTCGTGTGTTTCTAAGGTTGCCTTGGAGAACGCTTACCCGCAGATCGAGGCTGAATGTCCTTGACTGCTGAAGTGTTCCCCGACTAGGAGGTAACAATCCTGCCTGGCGATTGTTGCGCGGTGCTCGTTCATACGTTGTCTCAGTGTCTGCATGGTCTCGCCGATGTACCATGCCGCGGTGCATTCTTTCCTGCAACGTATGAGGTAGACAACGTTGGCCGAGTCACATGAGTATGTACCATGTACCTGGTGGGTAGTGTCCTCACGTGTGATGGTGGTATCTGTGTTGATGATCTGGCATGTCTTGCAGAGTTTGCCATGGCAGGGTTGTGTGGTGTCGTGGTCGCTGTTATCCTGAAAGCTGGGTAATTTGCTGCGAACGATGGTACTTCTGAGGTTAGGCGGCTGTTTGAAGGCAAGTAGTGGAGGCGTGGGGATGGCCTTAGCGAGGTGTTTTTCATCATCGATGACATGTTGAAGGCTGCGAAGAACATGGCGTAGTTTCTCCGCTCCGGGGAAGTACTGGACGACGTAGGGTACCCTGTTGGTTGTGTCCCGTGTTTGCCTTCTGAGGAGGTCTATGCGATTTTTCGCTGTGGCCCGTCGGAACTGTCGATCGATGAGTCGCGCGTCATATCCCGTTCTTACGAGGGCGTTTTTCAGCGTCCGTAGGTGTCCATCGCGTTCCTCCTCGTCTGAGCAGATCCTGTGTATTCGCAGGGCTTGTCCATAGGGGATGGCTTCTTTAACATGGTTAGGGTGGAAGCTGGAGAAGTGGAGCATCGTGAGGTTGTCCGTGGGCTTGCGGTAGAGTGAAGTGCTGAGGTGTCCGTCTTTGATGGAGATTCGTGTGTCCAGGAATGAGACCGATTCTGAGGAGTAGTCCATGGTGAGTTTGATGGTGGGATGGAACTTGTTTATGTTATCGTGTAGTCTTTTCAGTGATCCTTCGCCATGGGTCCAAAGGAAGAAAATGTCGTCGATGTATCTGGTGTACAGCGTTGGCTGGAGGTCCTGTGCAGCGAAGAAGTCTTGCTCGAACTTGTGCATGAAGATGTTGGCGTATTGGGGTGCGAATTTGGTCCCCATGGCTGTTCCGTGTGTTTGGGTAAAAAAATGGTTGTTGAAGGTGAAGACATTGTGGTCAAGGATGAAGCGGATGAGTTGTAGGATGGCGTCTGGAGATTGGCTGTTGTTGATGTTGAGTACTGAGGCTGTTGCAGCGATGCCGTCATCGTGGGGGATACTGGTGTAGAGTGCCGATACGTCCATCGTGGCAAGGAGTGTTCCTGGTTCAACTGGTCCGTGGGTGCTAAGTTTCTGTAAGAAGTCTGTAGTGTCGCGACAGAAGCTGGGGGTTCCCTGTACGATGGGTTTCAGAATGCCCTCGACGTATCCAGAGAGGTTCTCACACAGGGTTCCATTGCCTGATACGATAGGACGTCCGGGTGTGTTGGCTTTGTGTATCTTTGGGAGGCAGTAGAAGTCTCCCACGCGGGGAGTACGTGGGATGAGAACGCGTAGGATGTTTTGAAGGTCTGGATCGAAGGTCTTGATCAGTCTATTGAGTTGGCGGGTGTGTTCTTTGGTCGGATCTGCGGGTAGCTGTCTGTAGTGTTCCTGGTTGTCCAGTTGTCGGTATGCTTCTTTACAATAGTCCGTTCTGTTCTGTATGACGATGGCTCCTCCTTTGTCCGCTGGTTTGATGACAATGTTGCGGTTGGTCTTGAGAGCGTGGATGGCGTTGCGTTGTGCTCGGGTGACATTCTGGACTGTCTTGTGAGTGCGGCTGATGAATCTGGCGTTGATGCATCTCCTGACAGCTTGAGCATACATGTCAAGCTTGGGGCAGCGACCCTCCGGAGGGGTCCAGTTTGACTCTTTTTTCTTTGTTCCCCATTATAAGTTCCCCTGATTCTGACTGCAAGGGACCTATGCTTGATTTCACTAATCTTTTTCTCTTCACATATCTATAAAAGCTTTTACAGTCAGTTTTTATGTTCCCTGAAAGCTTACTCTCGTCTTCTATTTTCCCCTTCTTAATTAATCCCTTTGTCCTCCTTTGTTGAATCTTAAACTGCTCCCAATCCACAGGGTTACTGCTTTTTCTGGCCAATTTATATGTCCTCTCCTTGGATCTTATGCTATCCCTAATTTCCCTTGTTAGCCATGGTTGAGTCACCCTTTTTGTTTTATTCTTATGCCAAACTGGGATGAACAAATTCTGTAGTTCATCCATGCGGTCTTTGAATGTTTGCCTTTGCCTATCCACCGTCAACCCTTTGAGTGACATTCCCCAATCAATCCTACCCAACTCGCACCTCATACCATCGTAGTTTCCTTTATTTAAATTCAGGACCCTAGTCTCTGAGTCAACTACTTCACTCTCCATCCTAATGAAGAATTCTATCATATTATGATCGCTCCGACCCAAGGGGCCTCGCACAACAAGATTGCTAATTAATCCTTTCTCATTGCATAATACCCAGTCTAAGATGGCCTGATCTCTGGTTGGTTCCTGTGTCCCTCATTGCAGGAAAAGAGAGCCCACAATAAGAGGGGGAGGACAGGAGGAGGGCCACCTTCCATAGCACACTTGACCACCGCTGAGGAGGCTGCTATCGACATCGTCGGAGGTGCTGAGGAGCTGGAAGTGGGGGACGAAGAGACGGGCGCAGTAGAGCAAGCTGGTGACAGAATAGATTTGCAGCCCTCTCATTTAGATTGCATGAGTGACTGATATGGCATCTGATGTTCATACAGATTGAGTTCTGATCATCTGCACAATTAGATGTCTCTGCTACGTTAATATCACATGTCTAACTCATGCCTTTACTCCCCCTCAGGACCATCGAGAGCCCCCCTCCCTACTGTCCAGGAGAAAGAGCCGGAAGACTCCTCAGAGGAAGCTGTAACCTCTGAGGGCGCAGCTTCAGCAGAATTGAGCGCACCCAACACCAGCGCAGAAATGCGCACCTCGGTGGGTTATTCGCGAGATAGAGTGGTGTTGTCACCTGGTGTATCACAGCTCACAAGTGAGCATCAGCAGATGGTGGACACAGGGACAGCAGTGGAGAGTCCTCGTCGGAGGGCGCTGGACGCTCCTAGCTCTGCTCAGCTGTATGTGGACCCTGTGCCTCTGGGGCCATCCAGAAAAAGAGAGTGGTGCTGGAGCTTCAGGAACAAGTGCAGGAGTCTCTGACAGGGTTTGCAACCACTGTAACTGTGAGAATGGAGGAGTCCATCTCAAACATGAGCAATGCCGTGGTGCACTCAATGGTGAATGTAGGTGCCGCCATGGAAAGGATGGCAACCTCCATGGAGGACATAAATCATCAGACTCAAATGAACATGGTGACTCTTCTAAATAGATAGTCTGCTATGGAGGATAGATGGGCATCTATTGAGGAGAGACACCAGAGGTAAATGGATGTCCCCATTATGAGGACTGTCAGTACAGAGACGGGACCTCATGGCCCCACAGATGTGCAGCAAGGGGCTCTCCAGCTACTTGCTAGCAGTGAAGTGCAGGTGACCCATGAGAGGGATGTTGGTGGTCGACAACAAGGAAGTGCGGGCTCCTCTCCAAGCGCTCACACTCCCATGCCACTGCGGAGCCCTCGGTCAGAGCCCCAGATTCCTCACCCAACTGAGATGGCCGTCTCAGCCCCTGCACAGCCGCAGGAAGAGCAGACTGCTGCCGAGCCCTCGCAGGCTCCCAAACCCAGAGGATGCCCGTCAAAGGTGTCAAAGCAGGCGCAGAATGAAAGTGAGCAAGGTGCCTCAACATCTGCTGAAGCCACAGGGGAAGCACCACGTAGAAGCACACGTAAGAGCAAGTTAACACACAAATAGTCACAAGGGTAGTCACTTGGGTGTTTTGATCAAATACAAAGTGTAGATTCTCATCGTTATTTTAATTGAAATAAAGAAATGCGATGGCAAAGATTCAAAGAGTTGGCCTATGTGTGCCCAGAAATGGAAGTGTCACAGTGAGGGGTCAGGGCGCCATTCATCTATAATGATGGTGGTGAGAGTGATAGGAACCCACAGTTTATTGTACAGATGCTGTATGGTGTATTAAGAAGGTCGGCCAGACATTCATTTCCATGTGGCAGCCACATGTGTTTGCTTCGTAAACTTACGCGAATCTGGCATGGATTAGGGCATCTCTTGCCTCACGGCCAGCAATGTGCTCGCATGCTGGTGGAATTGACACATCCGCCTCTGCAAGGTCTTCCTCCTCCTCCTCCTCCTCCCCTGAGGAGGCTGTGCACTGAGCCATTTGTTCCTCAGGAAGCGGTAAGCCACGCTGCTGTGCGATGCAGTGCACAGCAGACCACGATGATTCTGGAGACCCTGGCTGGTGAGTACTGTAGAACTCCACCAGATCTGTCGAGGCATCTGAATCGCATTTTGAGCAAGCCGATGGTTTGCTCTATGATACTTCTGGTGGAAATGTGGCTCATATTGTAGTTTTTAACTTCGTTTGATGGCCTCCTCATCAGTGTCATTAGCCACGTCTTCAGGGGAAGAACTGAGGCACAGTAGACTGCCGCAGGATGAATGAGTCATGGCAACTGCCAGGGAACTTGGTGCAAACATGCATAATGTTCTTCCTGTGGCTACACACCAGCTGGACGTTAAGGGAGTGGAAGCCCTTGTGGTTGACAAATACAGCTGGGTTGTGATGGGGTGCCCTAATGGCCACATGTGTGCAGTCTACGACGCCCTGCACCTGTGGGAAGCCTGCCATATTTGCAAAGCCAACCGCACGCACGGTTACACTAGCTTCATCTGTGGAGAAGTGGATGTAATTGTGCGACTTTGCAAAGAGGGCATCGGTAACCTGCGTGATGCAAGTGTGTGCAGCCGACTGGGAGATGCCGCTGATGTCTGCTGCTGATTCCTGGAAGAACCCTGAAGACAAAAAGTTGAATGCGGTGGTGACTTTGACAGCCACTGGTAAGGAGTATCCACCCACTCCTCTGGGCTCCAGGTGTTGGTGCAGCATTGCGCAGATGTCAGCGACTACCTCTCGCGAAAGTCTCAGCCTCCTTTGGCACTGCTGCTCAGTCATGTTGAGGAAGCTCATCCTCGATCTGTAAACCCTGTGTTGGGGGTATCTCCTGTGGCGAGGTGCAGCCCTGCGCTGATGCCCTCTGCTCTGTGCAGCATCAGGTGGGTGAGGAGGAGGATGGCGCTCCTGTTGGTTCTGCTGCTGCCGTGGCTGCTCTTCCTCCGATTCTGAGGACGAGGATGACAGGGTATAAATGGTTCCCATTCCGCTGGAATATATCTTAGTTGAGGAAGAGATGTTATAAGCACTCAGTCAATGTGGGGAGAGGGTTTTCCAAGGAGGTCACAGTGCATTTGGATCTCAGCTTAAACACTTACAAGCTCAATAGACCTGCAAAATGTGTTCCAAAACCTCAAAACACAAAGTTCTGGCATCTGAAAGTCAGCCATGTTACAGGTCCACTTTTATGCTTCAGGAGCAGCTGTCAAGAATTCAGCTAGTTGCTGAACCCGGCACAATCAGCTGGCGTGTTTGTTGCACGATGGGCAACACACTGGAAATGTAGTAAAATGGGAAGAGCCTGTAAAAATGGGATTATGTAGGCAGTTAACAAGTTGTTAACTGTCTTAAGTGCCTCTCCCGCTGCTTGGTGTCGGGTCTGATCGGGACTCGCAGACCCGACACTTTGCAAAATTGCGTGGAGGCGGGATGGCAGCAGGTTCGCAACCATTTAGATTTTCACTCCTGACCTGCCTCCAAACCTGCCCTCTGAGCGCCGGCAAAATCGCGGCCTTTGTCTCTAAGATTGGGACCATCTGTTCAACTGCCTCTGCCACTTCCCTTCCTTCCCCTAGCCCACTGGGCCAAACTTCCTCTAAGAATCCCCCCTGCCCTAGACCTGAACTCACATCTTTCTCCAGTTTCTCTCCGATCTCCCCTCATGACCTCTCTGCGTTCATCTTGTCCATGAGACCAACGTCCTGCTCCCTTGACCCTATTCCCACTAAACTGCTGACCACCCAACTTCCTTTTCTGGCTCCCATGTTAGCTGATATTGTTAACAGTTCTCTCTTCTCAGGTACTGTCCCCCTCTCCCTCAAATCTGCCGTCATCACCCCTCTCCTCAAAAAACCAACCCTTGATCCCTCCATCCTTGCAAACTACCATCCCATCTCCAACCTCCCTTTCCTCTTCAAAGTCCTTGAATGTGTTGTCGCCTCCCAAATCCGTGCCTATCTTTCCTGCAATTCCATGTTTGAATCCCTCCAATCAGGTTTCCGCCCTTGCCACAGTACCGAAACGGCTCTCATCAAAGTCACAAATGACATCCTTTGTGACTGTGACAAAGGTAAACTATCCCTCCTCGTCCTTCTTGACTTGTCTGCAGCCTTTGACATGGTTGACCACTCCATCCTCCTCCAATGCCTCTCCACCGTCGTCCAGCTGGGTGGGACTGCACTCGCCTGGTTCCATTCTTATCTATCTAATCGTGGCCAGAGAATCACCTGCAAAGGCTTCTCTTCCCGCTCCCACATCGTTACCTCTGGTGTCCCCCAAGGATCTATCCCTGGCACCCTCCTATTTCTCCTCTACATGTTGCCTCCTTGGTGACATCATCCGAAAACACAGCGTCAGTTTCCACATGTATGCTGACGACACCCAGTTCTACCTCACCACCACTTCTCTCGACCCCTCCACGGTCTCTAAATTGTCAGACTGCTTGTCTGACATACAGTTCTGGATGAGAAAACATTTTCTCCAATTAAATATTGGGAAGACCGAAGCCATTGTTTTCGGTCCCCGCCACAAACTCTGTTCCCTAGCCACTGACTCCATCCCTCTCCCGAACATCTGTCTGAGGCTGAACCACACTGTTCGCAACCTTGGTGTCATATTGGACCCTGAAATGAGCTACCGACCACATATCCACAGCATAACAAAGACCGCCTACTTCCACCTCCGTAACATCGCCCGTCTCCACCCTTGCCTCAGCTCATCCGCTGCTGAAACCCTCATCCATGCCTTTGTTACCTCTAGACTTGACTATTCCAGTGCACTCCTGGCTGGCCTCTCACAGTCCACCCTATGTAAACTTGAGGTCATCCAAAACTTGGCTGCCCATGTCCTAACTCGCACCAAGTCCCATTCGCCCATCTCCCCTGTGCTCGCTGACCTACATTGGCTCCTGGTTAAGCAGCATCTCGATTTCAAAATTCTCATCCTTGTTTTCAAATCCCTCCATGGCCTCGCCCCTCCCTATCTCTGTAATCGCCTCCAGCCCCACAATCCCCCGAGATATCTGCGCTCCTATAATTCTGCCCTCTTGAGTATCCCTGTTTATAATCGCTCAACCATTGGTGGCCGTGCCTTCTGTTTCCTAGGCCCTAAGCTCTGGAATTCCCTGCCTAAACCTGTCCGTCTCGCTACCTCTCTTTCCTCTTTTAAGACGCTCCTTAAAACCTACCTCTTTGACCAAGCTTTTGGTCACTAGCCCTAATTTATCCTTATGTGGCTAGTTGTAAATTTTTTTGTCTTACAATACTACTTACTGTACAGCGCCTTGGGATGTTTTACTTGGGACGTTGGACTAATGATCCAGAGACGTGGGTTCAAATCCCACCATGACAGCTGAGGAATTTAAATTCAGTTAATTAAATAAATCTGGAATAAAAAGCTAGTATCAGTAATGGTAACCATGAAACTATCGGATTGTCGTAAAAACCCATCTGGTTCACTAATGTCCTTTAGGGAAGGAAATCTGCCGTCCTTACCTGGGCTGGCCTATATGTGACTCCAGACCCACAGCAATGTGGTTGACTCTTAACTGCCCTCTGAAATGGCCTAGCAAGTCACTCAGTTGTAACTAACCGCTACGAAACAAAATAACAAGAATGAAACTGGACGGATCACCTGGCATCGACCTCAGCACCGGCTACGGACATGGCAACGGCACACCCAGCCCAGTTAACCCTGCAAAGTCCTCCTCACCAACTTCTGGGGACTTGTGCTAAAATTGGGAGAGCTGTCCCACAGACTAGTCAAGCAACAGCCTGACATAGTCATACTCACAGAATCATACCTTTCAGCCAATGTCCCGAACTCCTCCATCACCATCCCTGGGTATGTCCTGTCCCACTGGCAGGACAGACCCACAGGGGTGGTGGCACAGTGGTATACAGTCGGGAAGGAGTGGCCCTGGGAGTCCTCAATATTGACTCCAGACCCCATGAAGTCTCATGGCTTCAGGTCAAGCATGGGCAAGGAAACCTCCTGCTGATTACCACCTACCGCCCTCCCTCAGCTGATGAATCAGTACTCCTCCATGTTGAACACCACTTGGAAGAAGCACTGAGAGTAGCAAGGGCACAGAATGTACTCTGGGTGGGGGACTTCAATGTCCATCACCAAGAGTGGCTCGGTAGCACCACTACTGACCGAGCTGGCCAAGTCCTGAAGGACATAACTGCCAGTCTGGGCCTGCGACAGGTGGTGAGAGAACCAACACGAGGGAAAAACCTACTTGACCTCATCCGCACCAATCTACTGTTGCAGATGCATCTGTCCATGACAGCATTGGCAGCAGTGACCACCGCACAGTCATTGTGGAGATGAAGTCCCGTCTTCACACTGAGAACACCCTCCATCGTGTTGTGTGGCACTACCACCGTGCTAAATGGGATAGATTCAGAACAGATCTAGCAGCTCAAAATTGGGCATCCATGAGGCGCTGTGGGCCATCAGCAGCAGCAGAATTGTATTCCACCACAATCTGTAACCTCATGGCCCGGCATATCCCTCACTCTACCATTACCACCAAGCCAGGGGACCAACCCTGGTTCAACAACGAGTGTAGAAGAGCATGCCAGGAGTAGCACCAGGCGTACCTAAAAATGAAGTGCCAACCTTGACAGATGACAGAGAAAAGGCTACATGTGAAGAGGTGGGTTTGCTCTTTCAATTGGTAGGCTTGGCCTGATCCAGTAGAAAATGACTAAAATCAATTCATCTCATGGGAGATGCAATTTTTTTCATCCTTCCCTCAATGCCACAGCTACATATCCTAAGCAGGCCTGTCTTCAAAAAGGATTTGCTGTTCAGTGCCACGAGTGGAGTGTTTATTTTGTGATTTTCCTTGAGTTGCACTTGACAAGAATTTTGTTGTATGGAACACAGCTTCAAGTGAATTTTAGTTATTCTGTATAAAAACCTCCCAGTCACTTCACGGTAGGTGTCTGCACATACAGAAAAAGGAACTGATTGGAATAACAAAGTTATGCTAAGTATTTACCTAAAATGGTTACTACTAAAGCCAAAATACAAATAACTATTACTCCCTATGGTGCTCTCACAAGCTCTGGCGCAACCTAATCTGTTAATAGAAACCCGCCACTGCCCTGCGTTTATTGGCCTCCATGCTCGCCCGTCAAAGCTCCACCTCCTCTCATTGGTGCACTGGCGCTGCCCATCAACCCTACTTCTTATTTTCTCCGAGGTTGCTTGTAGCAGTGCCCGGGAGAACTCTCCTGTGGGAGTGTTGGAAACCCTATTGGGATGGGCTTTTCTATATTAAAGGTGCTCTATAAAGAACCAGATCTAGCAGCTCAAAACTGGGCATCCATGAGACACTGTGGGCCATCAGCAGCAGCAGAATTATATTCCACCACAATCTGTAACCTCATGGCCTGGCATATCCCTCACTCTACCATTAACATCAAGCCAGGGAACCAACCCTGTTTCAATGAGGAGTGTAGAAGAGCATGCAGGGAGCAGCACCAGGTGTACCTAAAAATGAGGCGCCAACCTGGGGAAGCTGCAACAGAGGACTACATGCATGCTAAAAAGCGAAAGCAGCATGCTATAGACAGGGCTAAGCGATCCCACAACCAATGGATCAGAGCAAAGCTCCGAAGTCCTGCCACATCCAGTCGTGAATGGTGGTGGAACATTAAACAACTAACGGGAGGAGGAGGCTCCAAGAATATCCCCATCCTCAATGATGGTGGAGCCCAGCACGTGAGTGCAAAAGACAAAGCTGAAGCGTTTGCAACCAACT
Source organism: Squalus acanthias (assembly GCA_030390025.1). NCBI lineage: Eukaryota > Metazoa > Chordata > Chondrichthyes > Squaliformes > Squalidae > Squalus > Squalus acanthias. Next base: position 75,775,306 of record CM059426.1, on the reverse strand, counting down.
TCAGCCAGAAGTACCGAGTGGTTGATTCCAAGGTCCCTCCGTGGTACTCCTGAGGTCCCCACTATCACAGAAGCCATTCTTCAGCCAATTCGATTCACTCCACGTGATATCAAGAAACGATTGAGCGCACTGGATACAGCAAAGGCTATGGGTCGCGACAACATCCTGGCTATCGTGCTGAAGACTTGTGCTCCAGAATTAGCCGCGCCTCTAGCCAAGCTGTTCCAGTACAGCTACAACACTGGCATCTATCCGACAATGTGGAAAACTGCCCAGGTATGTCCTGTCCACAAAAAGCAGGACAAATCCAATCTGGCCAATTACCGCCCCATCAGTCTACTCTCAATCATCAGCAAAGTGATGGAAGGTTTCATCGACAGTGCTATCAAGCGGCACTTACTCCCCAATAACCTACTCACTGATGCCCAGTTTGGGTTCCGCCAAGACCACTCGGCTCCCGACCTCATTACAGCCTTGGTACAAACATGGACAAAGGAGCTGAATTCCAGAGGTGAGGTGAGAGTGACTATCCTTGACATCAAGGCAGCATTTGACCGAGTCTGGCATCAAGGAGCCCTAGTAAAACTGAAGTCAATGGGAATTGGGGGGAAAATGCTCTACTGGCTGGAGTCATACCTAGCACAAAGGAAGATGGTTGTGGTGGTTGAAGGTCAATCATCACAGCCCCAGGACATCGCTGCAGGAGTTCCTCAGGGCAGTGTCCTAGGCCCAAACATCTTCAGCTGCTTCATCAATGACCTTCCCTCCAACATAAGGTCAGAAATGGGGATGTTCGCTGATGACTGCACAGTGTTCAGCGCCATTCGCAACTCCACAGATAATGAAGCAGTCCATGCCCGCATGCAACAAGGCCTGGACGACGTTCAGGCTTGGGCTGATAAGTGTCAGGTAACATTCACGCCACAGAAGTGCCAGGCAATGACTATCTCCAACAAGCGAGAGTCTAACCACCTCCCCTTGACATTCAACGGCATTACTATCGCCGAATCCTCCACTATCAACATCCTGGGGGTCACCATTAACCAGAAACGTAACTGGACCAGCCACATAAATACTGTGGCAACAAGAGCAGGTCAGAGGCTAGGTATTCTGCAGTGAGTGTCTCACCTCCTGACTCCCCAAAGCCTTTCCACCATCTACAAGGCACAAGTAAGGAGTGTGATGGAATACTCTCCACTTGCCTGGATGAGTGCAGCTCCAACAACACTCAAGAAGCTCGACACCATCCAGGACAAAGCAGCCTGCTTGAGTGGCACCCCATTCACCACCTTAAACATTCACTCCCTCCACCACCGGCGTACCGTGGCTGCAGTGTGTACCATCTACAAGATGCACGGCAGCAACTCGCCAAGGTTTCTTCGGCAGCATCTTCCAAACCCACGACCTCAACCACCTAAAAGGACAAGGGCAGCAGGCGCATGGGAACACCACCACCTCCAAGTTCCCCTCCAAGTCACACACCATCCTGATTTAGAAGTATATTGCTGATCCTTCATCGTCACTGGGCAAAATCCTGGAACTCCCTCCCTAACAGCACTGTGGGAGTACCTTCACCACATGGACTGCAGCGGTTGAAGAAGGTGGCTCACCACCACCTTCTGAAGGGCAACTAGGGATGGGCAATAAATGCTGGCATTGCCTGCGACGCCCAGATCCCATAAGCAAATAAAAAAAAAAGGCGCTATCTAAATACAAGTTGTTGTTTTTGTTGTTTACCCCGCTTCTAATCTTTTGGCCTTTACCTTTGTTCTACAAGCTTTGTTTAATTTTGACTGCCTTGTACTATCTCTTACTGTGGTATGTGGTGTCTCAGCAACTGCTCCCTTATCTCGGTATGGGTCATCTCTTGCTCTGGGTGTTTTATCATTCTTCGTCTATTTTCCAACTGTCTTTGCTCATACTTCACTAGAGAGCTAAAAATGCTAAAAGAAAGCATGCAGGGATACTTTGACCAATTTAAACCATTTTAAGATAATCTACCAGGCTGTGAAATACACTGCCAGGGTTATTGGTTGAGGTAGAAATTATGACTATATTTAGGATTAGATTGGATAGGTGAATGAAGATAAATGGGAACAGGTTGGGAAAATGCAATGCGGACTATTTGCTCTGCATGGAGGGTAAATGCGGAAAAGTACTGTTTGAGCTGAATGGTCCGTTTCCGTGTTGTAACTTCTATGCATTTCCATGATTCACTAACCAGTGAAAATAATCTTTCACTATTTGCCCTTTCCAAATCTTTCATAATTCTCATAATTTTGAATACCTTATTGGATCCCCTCTTAACCTTCTTTGGAGGGTTTTCCAATACATTTATGTGATGAAATAGTACTATACAAAGTTGGCATTCATTAATGTGTTTATAGAAAATTCCTCAGGCTGCTATTTAATCCAGGCATTAATCCGTTCAAAATAAATAGGTTAAAGACCTTGTTAAAATAGTGGCCAGAGGAATTTCATAGGAATGTGTTAATGTGTTCATATGGTAATATCACATTGTGAGATTTCAGCCCATTAGGATGTAACATTCACACTCCAATTTTACGAGGAAAATGAAGAACAATAGGGATAAAATTATGATCTGAAGCAATGTGTGATCTTATGAGTTTTGCTTCCTCCTCTCCATTACGCTATGGTGGGGAGGGATAAAAATGGGCTTATGAACCATGTGTTATAAAACTCTGTGATGTTTACCAAGGTCTTACCTGGATTTGACTGCTGTAACATTGAGAATAACTGCACCTTTTGTAATTATTATTAACACTCTATTTCAGAGTTCTTTAATGTTCCTTATTTTAGTTGGCATTAATGGCTTATCAGACCTTGGATTCTGCATGTGTACACTTCATTGAACTTAAAGGCTCCATTAAGCCTATTAGCACCTAACATTTCTGATCCATTTTCAGGCTACTTTCAGGTTTCATATGGTGACTCCATGTTAACATCTGGCAAACACATGAGACTTTGATCATAAATCTTCTGCATCTTTACTTTCACTGTAATCACTTTGACTTTGTGTACTTGAAATATGTTCAGGGTTTGAATTATGTTATTTTATTGGCCAGAATGTCCCAAATTCGTATCAAATGATTCAGCCAGTTCAATAAGATGCTGAATATCTGCAGTGGTGTGTTCTGAATGAGCAAGAGATAAAACTGTTGTTATGCTGCCGTTTTTCCCTTCATAGCAGTGCTAGTGGGCACTGTGACTCCATCATGTTGCAGCTCGTGCTGGTACTGCACAACACACTCGCCAGGGATGCGATGGGAGAAAACCAACAGTTTCTTAACAGCACCGTAGAGAGTTTGCTGTTTCTGCAGATAGTATCATTTAGGAACCGAGCTTCTAAATTATTAGTTTAAAGAAATGAGAACAGCTGTTGCAGGCAACAGCCATTGGATGTTTCTAATGAAGACCTCGTGTGCTTAATCAGTACAAAAGAATGATGATGTATTACAACAGTCTTAATTCACATTTTCCCATTAAAACAGTGTTGGTGCAGAACAGAGCATTGCCTTGAGCACTACATTTCCCACATGTGCATTTGATCCTCGTTGTTTTCAATTAGAGCTAATGCTGGTGGCAAGAAAAATGTAGCACGGTGTTTTGTCAATGCAGGAAAATTGCAAAAGGTCTTTGCTCTGTTTAAGTCCATAAATAATATGATGTGCCTTTGGTCAAAAACAGTTCTGCTAGACAATAACCAATTATTGCACGCTTATATCCGGAAAATCTGGAAGCAATTTAACTGAAAAGAATTCGCACTACATTTTGCTTGGAAGAATTTAGTTAAAGCTCCAATCCTTAAATCAGTTTCTGGAAAAAAAGATCATGACCCCGAGATCCAGCACGCAAATGGGAATTCTGCTGCACCTCTGATGAAGTTACAACAAAGCAGCGGCACAGATTCTGAGGAAGTTCAGGGGCCGTACTTCACTAGTGTGAAATGAATGCAGCAGACATGCCAATATATTCTGCCAGTGTCAAAAGCATTCATTGGGAGACTTAACAGTAGCTCAGTTTGTTGTCTTGCAAAAGGTTTAATTGGTAATTAAACAAAATTTATATTTGTAGGAAAGTCTGGTTGAACATGATAGAAGCATAGAACTTTACATCACATAAGGAGGCCAGTTGGTACATCGTGCCTGTGCTGGCTCTCTGAATGAACTACCAATTTAGTCCCTTTTCCCATGTAAGTGTTTTTTTTTCAAATATTTATCCACTTTCCTTTTAAAAGCTTATATGGATTCTGCTTCCACGACTGTTTCTGGTAGGGTATTCCATCTCCTAACAACCCTCTGCGAAAAACTCCCAACCTCTCTGTATTAATAGATTATTCCTTAGCGTTACGACAAAAGTATATCTGGGTTATTCATCTAATTGTTAAAGAGAAAGGAATAAGTGATAAGATCCCAGCTGCCATTAGTTGGGGGGAGGGAAATCTCCTAATAAAATCATACTCTATAAAGGACACTAAGGGGCCGAAATTCTTGGAGTCCTGCTCCGCCAGTGCAAGTGCAACAAAACTGAACTCCTGCTCACCCAGATGTACGGATGCAGACCAAGTCCCAAATCCGAGCAATGGGGTCATCTGCATGGTTGGGGCAGGCTGCCAGCACCTGCAAGGGCGTATTAGCGGTATCCACCTCAATGGAGGTTCAAGCTATTCTGAGGGTGGAAGGGAGGCCTAGGCGCGGGTCCAACAAAACGGTGAGTTTTTTTCCTTTGGCTCCTATTGGAGCCAGTGAGGCTTCTGCTAGAGGTAATCGATCCCCTCTAGGATCAAGTACCTTTGCTTAGTAAAGGTGTGAGGCCTTTTAACGGGCCTCTTTGGGACTCAGCAGCTCTCAGTTGGCATGAGTTCCCATCAGGCCTTACAAGGGAGTACTTATTGGAACTTCCTGAGGTAGCCTGTGATCTCCCCCAGATATGCCCCTTGATGTGTGGGTGGGGATTTCCGCCCATCCTCCCTCATTGGAATTTAAACAGGGTGGAATCCTGACAGAAAGGGGTAACCACCTCAAATTTCTGTCACCTGCCCCAATTCTAGTCTTTTCTACCCTTCCCCAACCTAGGAATTTCAGGCCTTAATTGTTTAACAACCTCATGGAGGTACAATTGTGGCATAAACTCTTGTCTAGCAAGCTTTGGAATGCGATTATTTATGATGTCTTCTACATCTATGACAATGTTTATTTCTCCAGTCATAAAGATCAATGCTCCAATCCTGCCAAGTTTAAATTTAAACACATTTTGCAATGCAGAGGCAGCAAAAAAAATAAAGAATGTTTTACTGTGAAGATGTCATTAACTTATTTCTCAGTGATTTATAACAGACCCAAATGACTTCCCATCTGTTATAAATGATGGTGCTAAGAAGCAAAAATAAACTATTTTTTAAATTTCATTTATCAATTTCATTATTCCTCCGAGGACTTTATTCAAAACTGTTTAGAACAGTGTAGGGTGGTGTAATATACTGTGCCACTACTTTAAAAAAATTACCAAACCATCTTTTCATTTCTTTTGACAATCCGATTGGAGCTAGAAACAGTCCAAAAATATTCTAACTACCACTCAATGTTTGATGCTGCCACCATTTCTCTTCCTCACTTTGAACTTTGACTTCATTTGCATTGCCTCAAAATTCCAACATAGCAGAGAGGCCAGGGGGGAAAAATTGGGTCGCGCTCCCTTTGGGGCGCTAACTTCACCCGAAAAAATGAGCACCCCCGCGGCTGAAATTCACCGGTAGCGCCCCAAGAGGGAGACGGGGTGCTACTGGAAGCGCCCCGCCTCCCTCTTGGGGCGCTGCGAGTGAATATTGCGGCGCTTCGTGCCGCGGTACTGCAGGCCTTCCTCCCCTTATTAAAGGGGAGGGGCCTAGCGCAGCGTGACCCGGGGCCCAGCTGGGCCACCAGGGATCGGAGTGCCGGCAAAAGAGCCCGGCACTCAAGAGAAGTGCTGGGATCACGGAGCGTAGCTGGCACTCCGTGGTGGGGGGGGGGGGGGCTGCACAGAAGGCCGGGGACGGCAAAGCGGGCAGGTGCTGGCAGGCGGCCAGCAACAAAAATGGCCACCCGGCACCTCCCCTTTAATTAGCGCCGCCCCGGCCGCAGGTAGGCCCTCCGACACTGTCGGACATAGCATCCGGTGGTAAGTCGGGGGTGCTACCGAAGATCGTGGCCGGGGCGCAAGCAGGAACGGTTACTGCCGCCGCTAACCTCCCGCTGAATTTCGCTGGAGTCGTTGGCGGCGCCGTGCCCAGGTGCTAGTTGCTTTGCGCCCTGTTAGCGCCCTCAGGGCGCTAACGGTAGGCGCGAAGCAGCAGATTTTTAGGCTCAGAACTATGACTTCTCTCAGTGCTCCATAGGTTGGCTGGTAGCACATGACACCAGGAAGACAAGAGTGAACTGAAATGAAATTCTGACAAATGTTTTACGCTGTTTGGATGCAATGGGCTGGATTTTGATACTGGGGACGGGATGGAGGCGGGACTCCCACTTTTTGGGTTGTAGTCCCGCTTCCATCGACTTGTGGCCAACCCACTGTATTTTCACTTGATTGACCTTGTTGAGCCTGCCCAGCGGGCTTAGCAGGCCAATCAATGGCCACCCAGCAACAGGTGATGTCACAGATTGACATTTCATCTGTCAAGAGCTTTTGACAGATGAAATATCAATGTTTGACAGCTCTGTGATGCTGTCAAACACTGACAATCTGTCCTCTAACTTGAATCCTTCCTCTCAGGCTGAGTTAGAAATCAATCCAGCACAGAAAACAGAGGCTGCAACTTTTGACAGCTCAATGGCCATTCTGTTTTCTATGCCGGTGAGATTTCTGACTCCCGAGACCTGAAGGGCTGACACTTGCAGGAGGAAGTTAAGGTAAGTAAAACTTTTTCCCACACTTTACACTTACCTTGCACACATGCACCCATCACTCACCTGCCCACCGGACATATCGACCCCTCCAACCCCTGCAGACCCACGGTCCACCTCGCTGAAACGGCGTGGTTGGGACCTGTCGGGAAGCCCACATTTCAGCCATTAAAATAGGGATTAGGCAAAAAACTGCCTGTTACCTACCTGTTAACAGGCAGTTAATTGTCACTAATCCCCTTCCTGCCTCAGGGAGGCGGGTCCCAGCACAGGTCGGGTACCCGCCTCCAGCGAAACTGGCATGGAGGCGGGTTGGGGGCGGGATGGGGTCGGGACCCCTGAATCTGCAACTTTAACCCCCCACACGCCTCCAAACCTGCCTCCACGGGTCAATGAAAATCCAGCCCAATCTCTTTCGGATTATTCTAATGAGTGACTGGGTTACTAAACAAACATAGGGAGGGCATATTATTCCAAATCTAATTGTTTGGGTATCAGCCTTGTTGTGGGTTCAAGCCCCACTTCAATGACTTGAGAACATAAACTAGGCTGACGCTTCAGTGCATTACTCTCAGGTGGACATAAAAGATCCCATGGTACTGTTTGATGAATACCAGGGGAGATGCCTTAGCCAATACTTACACCTCAACCAACATCATGTGCAAATTAGCTGACGTGTTTGCCTACTTTACAACAGTGACCACACATCAAAAGTACTTCATTGACTGTGAAGCATTTTGGGGCATCCTGAGGTAGTAAAAGGTGCTATATAAATGCAGGTCCTTTTTATTTATATGCAATAGATCTCACACAGTCCTAGAGAAAATTACAAATCATATTTGATGTAGCTACCTTAAGAGATTTAATAGGATTTTATAAGGCAGGTTCATAATCTATATCAATCATAGTGAGGGGTATCCATATTTCATTGCAAAAAAAAAGCATCTGTATTTGATTTTTCGGCCAATGTGCTGTGAATCAGTTTCAAGGTTTTTCAAAACTGTGGACAAATTGAGTTACCTTTATTGTTGGGTGAAACAGCACAAGCGGCTGTGAGATGAATTGGTCGTGTTTGTGAATTTGAATGTACTTGTGCTTCTTGTATATAAGCATGTATATGAAGAGTTGCTATATATGAAAGGTATGGCTGCAGGGGTGAGGAAGAACAGACTGACAGCTATCTGTTCTGCAAGACGAACTCAAGGGTTTAATTTTTTAAAATAATTTGCTACTGTCCCTCTAGGGTGAAGATAAACCTAAACTTGAAATCCAATCTCACTTGAATTTTACAGGTGGGCTGCGAGAATACTTCAGTCAAATGGTTTCTTTGATCAAAAGCCAATCTGTGCTTTTGAAGGTTCAGCTCATAATTTTTTGTGGAAAAAAATGCCAGAGTGTCTAGACCAGTTAAGTCCAGTTCTGCACTTTAAATAACACAAGTGCAGCAAATGTGAACAAACCAGAAATGGACACTGGCAGGCAGAGCGCATCTCTAATCCTTTTGTTCTCTCTTTCCAGTTGCAACATGCAGCAGATACTCTGAGATAACCGCAGGAACGGCAAAGGAAAAATTTAGTAATGATGAAAGTGAAGGCCCAGAGATGTCAGACAACAGTCATTAATGATTTATTGATTGATCAGCATTGATAGAAAATATTTTCAATAGAAACCATAGTTATTCTGTACTAATTTCTCCTGGCAAAGAAGGAAAACCTTTCTGCATTAAAGAAAGGTGGTCAAGCCTTTGCAAATAAGGCAAACTTAGGACATGTGATTCTGTTGCTGCGCCTGATAGTCATTAGAAACTGTTGCGCACATTGGACAGATTTGCAGCTTCATATCTGTGTGGTCCTGAAAATGTGCAGGGGTTGTTTTTTTCACAAAGAAGTGATGCAGCCAGCCTAGTTCAAGTTTTTGCTAAATAGGTGGTGGTGCAAATGAGCTTAACCAAATATCTGATCTCTAGTGGTCTTACCATTGTCCATATAATCTGATTTTGGAATGTTTTGGTTTTCATACAACCAAAAGAATTACCATAAAACATGACTGGTTTGACAGTCAATCTGCTGCTGTTCATGTGGATTTTATTATACCTATGGATTGAAGGACTAAATGTGATTGGATGAAGTCTCATCCACATGATAAATAGTTTTCACTTTTGCCCGCTACTTGGTTTCTGTGCACAATGGTCTGCAGTCGGTGATATTCACGGAGAATACATTGTAATGGAGGGTCAGTCAGTTGGCGATAGAGAAGAGATTATTTTTTGCCAACATCAAAAAGTACTAAGGACAAGCATCAAAACTGAATTTTAAATCCAAAGTGATTGGATTTGAATCAATTCAGTTTGTGACAAGTCAGGCCTGTTGGATTTGGGTTGGCCTAGTTCTTTAAAATCAAAATGGCTGGTATCTATTCAAGAAAGCACTGAATGCCCTTTTGCTTAACATTTTAATATTTTGAATAGTCTACCATTATGGTGTATGTTGGGTAACCACAATAGTGGGAAATTTCAATGACCAACTAACTAGAGGGTGATGTACTTCTCAATTCTGAAAACGAAAGCAGATTTTTAGCTCAAAAATAACAGCAGCGTGCTTTTTGCCCCATCTCCAATCCTACACTGTTAGTGAGTTAAAACCCTTTTCACTAAGTGAGTTTCACTCATTATCTCACTGCTTGTGTCTATTTATATCTGCATGAGTTCACTACTTTAAACATGGTCCAAGGAAAACAGTTTCTTGAACCCCATGAAGTTGCATGTACCAATGCAGTAAGTTTCGCCAGTTTGCAGGTATCTTGAATTCTGGCTTTTTCCCCCCATATTTGGTTATCTTCTATAAATCTATTCCAACATAATTTCATCCTTCAGTCACAATTTACGCTCTGTGAATGGGTTCCATGGCGACATGTGGCCCATGATCAATGAGTTAATAGGCTGAATATTTACCTGTGAGTGGATTCGGGTGCGGGGGAGGGGGAGGGGGGGGGACGTAGCGGGTCACCATCACGAACGGTCCATCAGCATGCTCTCACTGTGTGTTTAACTTAACTAGATTACTTGACTGAGCCATGCGGGTTTCCCAGCCAATTAAATGGAGCGGGTCTGATGACATCACGGATGACTTGACTTCAGCTCACCTATTTAAAGGGGCAGTGGACAGTTGAAAGTTGTTGGAGGTGGTCCAGAGGTGGCTGTTGGAGTTACAGCCAATACTTTGACTTTGACTGTGAGGGTGCAATCATTTAGAACCAATGGTGCAATCTCAGTGTCAGATTCCTCCCTGGAAATCCTGGGTCAGGCAGTGAGAGCAAGGAAGGAGGTCCTCTTCCCTGGTGATGGCAGGTAGAGGCCAGCCAGTGAAACAAAAAGGACATGGCTGGAGATCGCCCAAGATGTGAGCAGCAGGGATGTTGTCAGCCGTTCCTGGATGCAGTATAGGAAGAGATTTAATGACATCATGAGGTCAGGAAAGGTGAGTGCAATGCCACATTAAACTATATCCTGATGTGCGTGTCACCCCAACCCCATCACTCGGCCTTCCCAAGCCTACTCCTGCACGTCACTCCTCACACCAACCTACCTTGCAGGTGCACCCATCCCTCACTGTCTGTGCACCTACTCACATCCCCAACTGACTATCCACCACTAACACTCACCCTCAGCCTAATGCAATCATTGAAAGTAACACCACAGGAGGAGGCCATTTGGCAACGTTGTATCACTCCCTCATAGTCACCCCCTACAGATGTAGCCAATCCATCCCCTACACTCATTCCATCACTCTCACTCAAAGTTCTCTTCTTTCCCTCCTTGCAGAAGAAGAGAGCACAGAACAACAGGGAGAGACTGAGAGCCGGAGGCGGCCCTCCAATTTACACTACATTGATGCAAGCATGAGGAGGAGGCGCTGGAATTAAGCGGAGTGGCAGATTAGAGAGGGGGACCTCCCAGCAACCTGGTGACAGAATTAAATATCACACAGCCACATGGCAGACAACAGTCACTCATGGTGACTGATGTCAGCAGCCAGTGAAATATCATGATGTGCATAATGGTAACCTAATACATTCTTATCATAAGAGTTCTAATTCATGTCTTTACTCTCCCACAGGTCCATCAAGTCTGCCCCCCCCCACCCCCACCCCCCACTGTCCAGCCGGAGGAGGAAGATGACTCCTCAGAGGAAGCTGCCGTCTCTGAGGGTGCATCGTCACCAGACCCATGCGCACTCAGCATCAGTGCAGATATGCACATGTCGGTGGGTCCAGCGAGACATAGAGTAGTGTTGTCACCTGGTGTTTCTCGCATCACAAGTGAGCAAGAGCAGATGGTGGAGACAGGGACAGCAGTGGAGAGTCCTCGTCAGAGGGCGCAGGGCGCGCCAAGCTCTGCTCAGCTGGATGCAGATGCTGAACCTTAGGGGCCGTCGACAAAGAGGTTGATCTTGGAGGAGGAGCAGCAACAAATGCGCGAGGCTCTGGCAGCTTTTCCAACCGCAATGTACGCGATTGTAGAGAGAATGGAGGAGTCCATCTCCAACATGAGCACCACCAACTCGCAGGCGATGGCGACGATATGCTGTTCCATGGAAAGGATGGCCACCTGCATGGAGCAGCAAATGCGCCAGTCCAACGAGAACATGCTTGCTGTGAACAACAGATTGCAGACTCTCACTGACCTCATCTCGAGGAGGGATACTAACGTAGACTTGGGCGTTTATCGCCCCACTGATGTGCAGCAAAGGTGCTGTCCAGCACCTTGCTAGCAGGGAAGTGCGGGTGGCCCATAAGAGGGATGATGGTGAGAGGGGACATGGAAGTGGGGGGCTCTGTTCAAAGCGCTCCCACTTCTCCCCCGTTGCCCCCCTCAGTCAGAGCGCCACATGCTGCCTCGGATCCCGATGGCCGAGTCTGCCCCTGCACAGTTGCAGGAGGAGCAATCTTTGGATGGGTCCTCACAGGCTCCAAAACCCAGAGGATGTCCGCCAAAAGTGTCTAATCAGTCAGAGCAGGGAAGTGAGCAGCCTGCCTCTATCTCTGCTGCAGCCACAGGGGCTGCACCTCGTAGAAGCATGCGGAAAAGAAAAATGACACAATCGTAGATGCACAAGGGTATGCACGTGGGTGTTTCCCAAAATTTTAGTGTTAAGTTTCAGTTCTATTTATGACACACACAAATTTATTTCTTTGCACCACTTTCCTGTCTTGTACATTTTTGCCTGCTACCTGGGAAGTAGCTTTGTCACTTGGAGTGAATGGTGAGACATTACTTAACCTGGAGCTATGGGTGGTGTGTGTGACAAGAATGGTTTGGCCATTTTAGGACTGCTTTGTGGTGTTACTGAGCGTGGTGGAGTTGGTTCAGCATGTGAGAACCAGATGGGCGCACTGGTGCAACTTAACTAAATCATTCCATTATGAGGCCATCCTGGGCATTCCAGGCTGCAATGTGCACCATTCCTCCTTCTTTTCCTCCTCCTCGTGTTCCACCTGCTCCTCCTCCTCTGAAGAGGGTGTGCGCTCTGCGCCTTGCTCCTTCTGCAGCTCCAATCCTTGCTGCTGCGCTATGTTGTGCAGCGTGCAGCATACAACGGTCATTCTGGAGACCCTGGCTGGTATGTACTGAAGGGCTCCTCCAGATCTGTCAAGGCATCTGAAGCGCAGCTGGTTGTTATGTGGCTTTCATTATAGCGCTCCTTGGCCTCATTGCTTGGCTTCCTCAAGGGTGTCATCAGCCACGTCTTCAGTGGATAGCCCTTGTCTCCAAGCAACCAGCCGGTAAGTCTGTTTGGAGGTATGAAGTGCTGAGGGAGGGTGGACTGGTGCAGGATGAAAGAAAGAATCTGGCACACACCTGCATGATGATCTTTTTATGGTTGCAGATGAGCTGCACATTGAGGGAGTGGAAGCCCTTCCGGTTCACGAACACTCCTGGGTGATGTGGGGGTGCCTTGATGGCCACATGTGTGCCGTCTATGACGCCCTGCACCTATGGGAAGCCAGCCAGAGCCGCAAAGCCGAGCACCTGCTCAGTAACACTGGCTTCATCAGTGGCAAAGTTTACATAAGTGGCTGACTTGTGAAACATGACATCGGTCACCTGGGTGATGCATTTGTGGGTGGCTGACTGCGAGATCCTGCAAATGTCTCCTGCAGATCCCTGGAAGGAGCCTGAGGTGAAGAAGTTGAGGGCGGTGGTGGTGTTGACAGCCACTTGTAAGGAGTGTCCACCAGGTTCCCTGGGCAGCAGGTCTTGTTCCAGCAAGCTACAGATGTCTGTGACGACCTGGCGCGATAGCCTGAGCCTCCTGAAGCACTGCTGTTCAGTCATGTCCAGGTAGCTCATCCTCTGCCTGTATACCCTGTGTTCGGGGCATTGCCCCCAACGTGGTGCACCCCTGTGCTGATCTGCTCTCTCCTGTGGAGCATTAGGTTGCCGAGGAAAAGACTGCTGGTGTTGTTGCTGTTGCTGGTGCTGATGTTGGTGGTGCTGTTGGTGCTGGGGCTCATCTTGGTCCGAATCTGAAGTCCAAGGTGAAAGCATAAGCGGCACCCATGCTGATCTGATAGATGCCAGGTAAAGTAGAGATCAGAGGCAGAATCCTCCAATGTAGTGAGTGACTTGCAATGTAGTGAGAGTGGCTTGCAATGTAGTGAGAGTGGTTTCCGAGGTTGCAGAAATCACCAGCAAAATCCTGAAAGTAAAATCTCTGCACAAAATGGAGTCAGCAAGAGCCTTTCCCTTAGGCAAGGAAGCAGGTGTAAGGTGTGAGTATTTATGCACTATTTCCAGCTGTCACTTAATGAACTTGCACAATGGCCACTGAGCTCTCGCCTCCCCTTCACAGGCGAGCTTCAGGAAGTCCGTGAGCCCCGTGCACAAGCAGTAAAAGCTTAAACCTCAGGTTAAACAGCCTCTTCAATGAGGTCGCCCGCCTCTCCCGAGTGGGTCCGTGGCGCGCCGGGAAAAGCACCCGAGTTAAATGCGGAAGTCGGCGGGATGAAGGCGGGTTCCCGACGTGCTGTCAATTTCAGCGCTTTTAACTGCTGACCCACAACAACAACTTGCATTTATTTAGCGCTTTTAACATAGAAATATGCCCCAAGAAGCTTCACAGAAGCATAATCAAACAAAAATTGATACAGAGCAAAGAAGGAGCTATTAGCAGAGATGATAAAAAGCTTGGTCAAAGAAATAGGTTTTAAAACAGGATTTAAAGGAGGAGAAAGAGGTGGAGAGGCAGAGAGGTCGAAGGGAGAAAATTCCTAAGCTTCGGACCTGTATGGCTGAAGGCACAGCGACCAATGGGCCAAGGGAGTAGGGGATGCCTAAGAGATCAGAGTTCGAGGAACGCAAAGTTTTCGGAGGGTTGTAGGGCTGGAAGAGGTTATGGAGATAGAGAGGGGCGAGGCCATGAATAGATTTGAACACAGAGATGAGAATTTCAAATTGGAGTGAGAGGAAAGGGAGGTTGGAGAGGGGGAGGTAGTTTGCAAGGACAGAGGGGTCAAGGATTTTTTTGAGGAGGGGGTTAATGATGGTGGTTTTGAAAGGGAGTCAGACAGTACCTGAAGAGAGAGAACTGTTTACAATGTCAGCCAGCATGGGGGCCAGGAAAGGAAGCTGGTGGTCAGCAGCTTAGTGGGAATGGGGTTAAGAGATCAGGAGGTGGGTTTCATGAACACAATTAGTTTGGAGAGGACATGAGAGGAGATAGAAGAGATGCAAGAGTAAGCTGTGGATTTAGGGCTAAGGTGGAGGCGGAAATCTTGGGGGAAGATTTGGCTTGATGGGCAAAGGGAACAAAGGGATAAGGAGACGGCTTGTATTGGAGAAAAGAAGCTGGTGTGGGGTGGGGGAGGTTATCTTTGCTTTCCAGGATGATCTTGGAGTAGTGAGCGGTTTTGGCAGAGAAGAACGAGGCCAGATCTGGTTATGGATGGCTAAACTAGTTGTGTGCCAGATATGGTTGCGTCCCTTGGAGTTGAGGGAGCAAAGATGGAGGCCATAGCTGGGGAAAGGCCAGGATGGGAGGGAGTCAAGGTGTTACCTGATTTTGGAAAATGGAGAGCCTCTCATTTAGATTTGATATATCCGGAATTGCTTGTTTCTATGCTGTAAATTCTATGTAATTCTAACTATTAGATTGCATTATTGAAATCTAAATTATCCAATCATATTTTCACACAATCACTGGTAAAGTATGTACCACAGAATATCGTTCGCCCATAATACAATAGAGAAAACAGAAAAGTTCCTTGCAACTTTGTAACAATGTTCATCCTATCTCCTGACCAGGGACCAGAGTGGAATTTTGCAGACATTCTTCTACACTCCTAGATCAATGGGGTCACGTGAAGGTGACATCCCTTGAAGGAGCATTGGGGCGGGGTGGGGGTGGGGGGTGGGGGGGAATATACTGTGTTTAGAAAAGGGATTGATATGAGATGTAATAGCTGAATGCTTTAAAAATGTTATGGGCCGTGTTAAAAAAAACAGTTGATCTTGTTCATGCCTGGTGAAGTTTCACAAGGGAAATAAATATGAGAATGAAAGGAAGAATAGTAATAACGAACAGATGGCCTTAAAATGTACAATTATACATAGACTGGAAGCATGCCTGGAGGATTGCGGAGATACTTGTAGTTTGAATTATGCTCTCACTGACAGAAGCAGACATAAAACATATTTGTTCTTCATGACTGATTACTGTACCATCTCAATGGACAAGTCTGAGTTTGATTTTCATCCTGTTTCATGTAAAAAGAAACTGAAATGTTTGTGCCAAGGATTCAGGTTAGTCACAGATTCCCCTGGGTTCCATTAAGAGCTTGGTTACTGGCTAAAGCACCAGGCTACTTTCATTTCACAGGCCATTTACTTCTGACTGATCAGTGATAAACTATTTCACAATGAAATCTCATAATCTATATTAGCAACATGTTCACCTAGATTTTCACATCGGATCTAAGCCAGTTCGGAAGTTGGATGGTGCAAGATGCATACCTGCCTGATCTGCAGTGTGCTTCTCCTGGCTGAATTCCTGGCTAATTGTAATTCTGTGGGCGGGCTCCCTTCATGAGAGCGCCTTTCATTAGGAGCTCACCCACAGGAAGATGGGAAAGTACATGATGCCACAGGATTTAAAGTCCTGCAACAACTTAAAGGGGCAGACATCCATTTTGTTGAAAAGTTGGAAACAACAAGCTTAACAGCTAAGAATGTTGACAAGAAGTGCAGTTAGGCCATTGAGCAGCTAGGTTTGCTTATGGGCCCTTGAGATTCTTCCTTAGTGTGATGCAGGAGAGAGGGGCCTATTCAGCAATGCTTGTCACAGGTCCCCAAGAACATTAACCTAGGGAAAAGAGAAGAGGTTGCCTGCAGTTTGAGTGACAGCTCAGCCACACCACGCACCTGGCAGCGGTCGATTAATGATTTTACCAGTCAGCCAAAATATACGAACCCACCATCACCTTACATTAAATGTATGCTTGGCACTTACAATAGTCTGCCCTTCACACCGTCTTAAATTACTTGCAAACCTTACTACTGATATCCATAAGGCAGTAGGGTGCCCTTTACAGCCTTAGCCTTCCCTTGGAATTATTTCTTCACTCACATCCCTACATATACCAGCCCAAAAGAATCCTCCCACCTAACGCTGCTGAATGTTTCATGAATATGTCATCACAACCCACGGTGGGCTGCATGCTGCCACTGGGGTCTTACTGCATTGCAGCTTGACAACTTTCACTTCTTTTACTCTTCTTGCAGGAGAAGAGTGCCCATAACAGCCAGGCGAATTCACTTCATAGAATTGCAGAATCCTAGAATCATACAGCACAGAAGGAGGCCATTCGGCCCATTGTGCCTGTGCTAGCACTCTGAAAGATCAAACAATTAGTCCCACTCCCCCGCTCTTTTCCCATAGCCCTACAAATTTTTCATTTTTAATTATATATCATAGGATTACATAGGATATACAGCACAGAAACAGACCATTTGGTCCAACCAGCCCACACCGGCGTTTATGCTCCACTCGAGCCTCCTCCCATCTTTCCTCATCTAACTCTATCAGTATAATCCTCTATTCCCATCTCCATCATATACTTATCTATATGCTTATCCAATTCCCTTTTGAAAGTTACCATTGAATCTGCTTCCACTGCCCTTTCAGGCAGTGCATTCCAGATCATAACAACTCGCTGTGTAGAAAAATGTTCTCCTCATCTTGCACCTTGCATTTTTGCCAATTATCTTAAATCTGTGTCCTCTGGTTACCGACCCACCTGCTGGTGGAAACAGTTTCTCCCATCAAACCCACTCCTTATATGAGGGGGACCGATTATCTTCCAACAATAAGTGAAAGAGCCCTCCAAATCATTGGAAGGAAGGCCCTATAGGGTGCTGAAGGTGGAGGAGTAGGAGGGAAGCTATCAGTTCAGAGATCAGGCCATCTTAGACTGGGTATTATGTAATGAGAAAGGATTAATTAGCAATCTTGTTGTGCGAGGCCCCTTGGGGAGGAGCGATCATAATATGATAGAATTCTTCATTAAGATGGAGAGTGAAGTAGTTGACTCAGAGACTAGGGTCCTGAATTTAAATAAATGAAACTATGATGGTATGAGGTGCGAGTTGGCTAGGATGGATTGGAGAACGTTACTTAAAGGGTTGACGGTGGATAGGCAATGGCAAACATTTAAAGATCGCATGGATGAACTACAGAATTTGTTCATCCCTGTTTGGCATAAAAATAAAACAAAAAAGGTGACTCAACCATGGCTAACAAGGGAAATTAGGGATAGCATAAGATCCAAGGAGAGGACATATAAATTGGCCAGAAAAAGCAGCAAACCTGAGGATTGGGAGCAGTTTAGGATTCAGCAAAGGAGGACAAAGGGATTAATTAAGAGGGGGAAAATAGAGTATGAGAGTAAGCTTGCAGGGAACATAAAAACTGACTGTAAAAGCTTCTATAGATATGTGAAGAGAAAAAGATTGGTGAAGTCAAGCGTAGGTCCCTTGCAGTCAGAATCAGGGGAATTTATAATGGGGAACAAAGAAATGGCAGACCAATTAAATACATACTTTGGTTCTGTCTTCACAAAGGAGGACACAAATAACCTCCCAGAGATGTCAGGGAACATAGGGTCTAATGAGAGGGAGGAACTGAATGAAATCAGTATTTGTAGGGAAATGGTGTTAGGGAAATTGATGGGATTGCAGGCAGATAAATCCCCAGGGCCTGATAATCTACATCCTAGGGTACTTAAGGAAGTGGCCCTAGAAATAGTAGATGCATTGTTGGTCATCTTCCAAAATTCTATAGACTCTGGAACAGTTCCCATGGATTGGAGGGTAGCTAATGTAACCCCACTATTTAAAAAAGGTGGTAGAGAGAAAACGGGGAATTATAGACCGGTAAGCCTGACATCGGTAGTGGGGAAAATGCTAGAGTCCATTATAAAAGATGTAATAGCAGAGCACTTGGAAAACAGTGACAGGATTGGACAAAGTCAACATGGATTTACAAAAGGTAAATCATGCTTGACTAATCTACTGGAATTTTTTGAGGATGTAACTGGTGGAATAGATAAGGGAGAACCAGTGGATGTGGTGTATTTGGACTTTCAGAAGGCTTTCGATAAGGTCCCGCATAAGAGATTAGCGTGCAAAGTTAAAGCACATGGGATTGGGGGTAAGGTACTGACTTGGATAGAAAACTGGTTGGCAGACAGGAAGCAAAGAGTTGGAATAAACGGGTCTTTATCCGAGTGGCAGGCAGTGACTAGTGGGGTACCGCAGGGATCGGTGCTAGGACCCCAGTTAGTCACAATATATATTAATGATCTAGACGGGGGAACTAGATGTAATATCTCCAAGTTTGCAGATGACACAAAGCTGGGTGGGCGTGTGTGCTGTGAGGAGGATGCAGAGAAACTCCAATATGATTTGGACAGGTTGGGTGATTGGGCAGAAGCGTGGCAGATGCAGTATAATGTGGATAAATGCAAGGTTATCCACTTTGGTGGCAAAAACAGGAAGGCAGATTATTATCTGAATGGCAATAGATTGGGAAAAGGGGAAGTGCAACGAGACCTGGGTGTCCTTGTGCACCAATCGCTGAAGGTAAGCATGCAGGTGCAGCAGGCGGTTAAGAAGGCAAATGGTATGTTGGCCTTCATAGCGAGAGGATTCGAGTACAGGAGCAAGAATGTCTTGCTGCAGTTGTACAGGGCCTTGGTGAGACCACACCTTGAGTATTGTGTGCAGTTTTGGTCGCCTTATCTGAGGAAGGATGTTCTTGCCATGGAGGGAGTGCAGCGAAGATTGACCAGACTGATACCTGGGATGGCAGGAATGATGTATGAAGAGATTGGGTCGATTGGGCTTGTATTCGCCAGAGTTTAGAAGAATGAGAGGGGATCTCATTGAAACTTATAAAATTCTAACAGGACTAGACAGACTAGATGCAGGAAGGATGTTCCCGATGGCGGGGGAGTCCAGAACCAGGGGTCACAGTCTAAGGATAAGGGGTAAGCCATTTAGGACTGAGATGAGGAGGAATTTCTTCACCCAGAGAGTGGTGAACCTGTGGAATTCGCTACCGCAGAAGACAGTTGAGTCCAATTCAGTAAATATATTCAAGAAGGAATTAGATATATTTCTTAAGGCTAAGGGGATCAAGGGATATGGGGAGAAAGCAGGGACAGGGTACTAAATTTGGATGATCAGCCATGATCGCATTGAATGGCAGAGCAGGCTCGAGGGGCTGAATGGCCTACTCCTGCTCCTATCTTCTATGTTACTAACTTCCAGTGCTCTTCACTTTCTATTCTCTCAATCACTTATTGCTAAATGATAAACTGAAGACATTGGCCCTGCCACACTTCTTCTGGAAGCTGTATGTGATGCTGATCACCATTGCAACCGGTCTTTCACTTCGCCAGAGGTTTGAGTCCATAAGATAGGCTTACACCTCGCTGCCGAGATGCAAAGCCACCTCAATCACAAGAGACTCTTACTGACATACAGCAGCCAGAAACTCGTGCACTCTTGCTAGTGAGGTGAAACATAAAGCAGAAGATTAGGGCTAAGTAGTCAAACTTCACACACAGTCACCAGGGGAAGAAGAATGGTACAAAAGAGTAGGCACAAACATAACACACACAATGGGTGGAACTTCTTGTGTATTTGCACCCAGAGGCATGTGTAATTATGTGTGTAAAACAAATACCCGGTGTAAATGCAAATTCAGGCACAAGTGTGTTGTGGATGTAACTACGCTATGCCTGAATTTCCTCGCTCTTTCACGCCCATCTATCCATCCCTGCTCCTGAATGCATCTTGACTCATTATAACAGCAACACCTCTGGTCTAAAGAGCCATACACAAGAATTTCCTGCAATTACAATTGTTAAAAATGGAAGTAAAATTAAGCCCCAAATTTTAAGTGCAGCAGGAAACAAATTTCAAAAAAATCGCTCAAAAGATAGCAATACAACACCAGAAAAATAACTTTTTTATCCTCACTGAGATCTACAATATATTTTCTGTTTCTTTGCATGGATTTTTATGGCATCAGGATAAGTCATATTAAAAATTTAAAAGCTTCCACTACTGCATGTTATTAAACATGCTGTGCCTATTGTGCATGAATGATAGTTAGATGGCTTGAAACTTTAATTTTCATATTTATAAAAGAATATATGGTGTGAGCTCAGAACTTTCATTGTTTATGTCGATTTACCCTTGTTTATAACCATTTTCACATTCTGGCGCATGTTAATGATATTGGCAGAAAATTTGGGTGTAAATAGACATCGGCAAAATGGGTGTATAAATGGGCGGCATTTTGAATGTAACTTCCTGATTATGTCCCCACAGGAAATTCCATTCCAATGTTTGGAGATTAAAAATGTGATTGCTCCGAAGTTGTTTATTCAGAGAACATTTTTGGCAAGGTTCGGGAGCAAGTTTCATCAAGTGGCATGAGTGGCAGATTTATTGGTTGTGTTGAAAATGTATGGTACTGTAGCTGAAGACATATGTGCAAAGGAGATGGAGAAGATATAGACAATACTGTTCATTTTGGTTGGGAGAAGGTCTCCCATATAATAGCTGCACAAAGTTCTCTTGCTACTGGCAAAGGGTTCTCTTCCGCTGGCTTTTCATGTCGCTCCAGCTCCTCTTGCTGTGTATGGGGTCTTTTCTTTCTCCATGTCGTCCCAGACAAATGCCTCATTGAAAGAAAAGTCATGCAGCATACAGCAGGCAACAACAATCCTGGAAT
Source organism: Squalus acanthias (assembly GCA_030390025.1). Classification (NCBI taxonomy): domain Eukaryota; kingdom Metazoa; phylum Chordata; class Chondrichthyes; order Squaliformes; family Squalidae; genus Squalus; species Squalus acanthias. The sequence continues at coordinate 75,754,104 of CM059426.1, read as the reverse complement.
TCTCACTGGATGCTCCAGACTGATCCAGGTATCTGAAGCTTTACTTCAACATGCAAAAGGCTTGTTTAATGATAACTCTGGTGGAGGCTTGCCCCTCATTATATTCGTCTATCAGCTGGTGTCCTGGGAAATCAAAGAGGTGTAAGCTTTACATAAGAAATGAGAGCAGGAGTCGGCCATATGGCCCCTCGAGCCTGCGCTGCCATTCAATAAGATCATGGCTGATCTGCGACTTCAACTCCACTTTCCTGCCCGAACCCCATATCCCTTGATTCCCCTAGAGTTCAAAAATCTATCTATCTCAGCCTTGAATATACTCAACGATTCAGCATTCACAGCCCTCTGGGGTAGAGAATTCCAAAGATTCACAACCCTCTGAGTGAAGATATTCATCCTCATCTTAGTCTTAAATGGCCTACCACTTATCCTGAGACTATGCCCCCTAGTTCTTGACTCTCCAGTGAGGGGAAACAACCTCTCAGCATCTACCCTGTCAAGCCTCCCTCAGAGTCTTATATGTTTCAATGAGATCACCTCTCATTCTTCTAAACTCCAGAGAGTATAGGCCCATTCTACACAATCTCTCATCATAGGACAGCCCTCTCATCCCAGGAATCAATCTAGTGAACCTTTGTTGCACCACCTCCAAGGCAGGTATATCCTTCCTTCGATAAGGAGACCAAAAGTGTGCACAGTACTCCAGGTGTGGTCTCACCAAGGCCCTCTACAATTGTAGCAAGACTTCCTTACTCTTATACTCCAAACCCCTTGCAATAAAGGCCAACATGTCATTTGCCTTCCTTATTGCTTGCTGTACCTGCATGCTAGTTTTCTGTGTTTTTTGCACGAGGACACCCAAATCTCTCTGAACACCAACATTTGAAAGTTTCTCACCATTTAAAAAATGTTCTGTTTTTCTATTCTTCCTACCAAAGTGAATAACCTCACATTTCCCTACATTATACTCCATCTGCCACTTTACTGCCAATTCACTTAGTCTATCTATACCCCTTTGCAGACTCTTGTGTTCTCCTCACAGCTTACTGTCCCACCTAGCTTTGTATCATCAGCAAACTTGGATACATTACACTCGGTCCCTTCATCTAGGTCATTAATATAGATTGTAAATAGCTGAGGCCTCAACACTGATCCTTGCGGCACCCCACTGATTTCAGCTTGCCAACCTGAAAAAGATCCGTTTATCCCTACTCTCTGTTTTCTGTCCATTAACCAATCCTCTACCCATGCTACTATATTACCCCCAACCCCATGAGCCCTAATCTTGTGTAATAACCTTTTATGTGGCACCTTATCGAATGCCTTTTGGAAATCCAAATATACTACATCCACTGGTTCCCCTTTATCTACCCTGCTAGTTACATCCTCAAAAACTCTACTAAATTTGTCAAACACAATTTGCCTTTCATAAAACCATGTTGACTCTGCTTAATCATGTTATGATTTTCTAAGTGCCCTGATACCACTTCCTTAACAATGGATTCCAGCATTTTCCCAATGACTGATGTCAGGCTAACTGGCATGATAGTTTATTGGGGCAGGTGAAGGGAACAGCTTTAAATCAATGGAAAAATTGCATATATAATGCCACATCGTCAACACCGTCACCGAAGCGTACGAGTGCATGGGCCTTACACTAAACATCCATAAGACAAAGGTCCTCTACCATCCTGCCCCCGCCACACAGTACTGCCCCCTGATTATCAAAATCCACGACGAAGTCTTGGACAATGTGGACCACTTTCCATACCTCAGGAGCCTACTGTCAACAAGGGCAGACGTCGATGATGAAGTCCAACACCGCCTTCAGTGTGCCAGTGCAGCCTTCGGTCGCCTGAGGAAGAGACTGTTTGAAGACCAGGAGCTCAAACCCGGCACCAAGCTCATGGTCTACAGAGCAGCAGTGATACCTGCCCTGCTGTATGCCTCAGAGACATGGACCATGTACAGCAGGCACCTCAAAGCACTGGAGAGGTACCACCAACGCTGCCTCCGCAAGATCCTGCAAATCCATTGGCAGGATAGGCGCACCAACGTCAGGGTTCTCACTCAGGCCAACATCCCCAGCATCGAAGCTTTGACCACGCTCGATCAGCTCCGATGGATGGGTCACATCTTCCGCATGCCCGATACGAGACTCCCAAAACAAGCGCTCTACTTGGAGCTCTGACACGGCAAGAGAACCCCAAGTGGGCAGAGGAAACGCTTCAAGGACACCCTCAAAGCCTCCTTGAAAAAGTGCAACATCCCCACCGACACCTGGGAATCCCTGGCCCAAGACCGCACAAAGTAGAGGAGAAGCATCCGGGAAGGCGCCGAACACCTCGAGTCTCTTCGCTGGGAGCAAGCGGAAGCCAAGCGCAAATAGCGCAAGAGCGCACGTCAACCCAAGCACCCCACCCACCCGCCCCTTCAACCACCGTCTGCCCCACCTGTGACAGAGACTGTAGGTCCCGCATTAGACTCATCAGTCACCTGAGAACTCATTTTTAATGTGGAAGCAAGTCATCCTCGGTTCCGAGGGACTGCCTAAGAAGAAGAAGAAATCATTGTGGATTGCCCATCAACTGGTGATTGTTTCCTACACCACTTCAAAACATGATTAGAGTAATTTTTTTGACCACTTCTATAATATAGATGATATTTGTTAACACTGAAGACTACCTGTTTTCCTGAAAATAATGAATCTGGATAATCTGCCATGTAAATTAGGTCAAGTTTAGAAATAAAACTATTAAGAATTGAAGCCATAGCTATAGACTACAAATGGATTTCCACCCAATTTACTAATCAGGAATGCTCATTTTACACCCATGAATGTTGTTCCTGATTGGAACCCTGTTATATCTACTGCTTTGAAACCATTTTGTTTTATGAATTAATGTTCCATTTTGAAGTCCGCCAAACATAGATTTGTTTGCTTCCCTCAAGGACCTTGCTGTGTGTTTCTTGATGTATGTGACTCAAAGTATTACTGGTGGGTCAGTTCAAGTTCAAAATTCTTCATAGAATTCTGAAAGCAGCATTCATGCAGAACATATGGGATAACAAATACTGAGGAGTGAACTCTACAGCACTGATTTCAGCTTTTCCTTCATGTTTTATTTTATATAACATAGACTATGTAAGCTATTTAATCATTTGTTAAAAATTATTTTGTACCAGTAGAAATAGGGGCACGGTTGTTTTTATTGCTATGATTAGAGTATCGCAATGGAAGCAAAATGGGTGATCGGGCGGAATGGACATTCAGTTATGGAGATTAGTAGAACAGCTTGAAGCATGTACATTTTCATGTTAGAAATGGAAACAGGAGTTTTACCAGTAAAATATTTATTAGAATGCGTGACTTGAAAAAATTTACAGGTATTTGGTGTTTTGGTGTTTATAATTGGTTGTTTTGATGTGGTAGCTTTATTTATACTGTCGGGAATTTTGGCATAGGTAGTAATATCAAAATATAACCATAGCCTCAATAATTGTTATTTGTTTAGGGGCCATCCATAATTGTCACCTTTTCACAAGCATCAAAAAAAGTACTCCCCTGCTTATCCCCCAACACCCCCCACACAAAAAACAAACCGTAAAACAAAAACTGGTTAATCTATATTTAGTAAAAATCCTTATAACATATTAATTTCCTCCATGACTCTTTTAAAATTGATGATGATTATGCATAGCTCCTTATAATATATTTGTCTCTCTCAGTAATACATTTTTCAATGTCAGTCGTTGAGAGTTTCAATGAGTGCTCTCAGTGGTGGTGCTAGAAGATGTACCAATCTGCATACTACATATTTTTATTTCCTTTCACTCATTGGGAACTGCAATGTTATGGATTACGTATAAATAAAGTGAATGACGTATTCGCTTGACTCTCACGTGATGATGATGCTGAGTGCTGGGTAGTAACCAGTCATTTTATAGTTCGCAAGATATTAAACCGCAGAAATTCCTGGCCAAAAAGGAAAATAGAAGTTGAAAATATCAGGTGAGAGCAAAGTGTTAGGTAAATAAAAACATGCTCCCCATACTCACTACAAACATTGCAAACACATCCAGATGACCCTATAAAATACCACGCATTCTACATTCTAACAAAAGGCTCTGGGCCCGAGCAGCGAGCATCCACACTCGCCGCTTTCATGGTAACGTGGCCCAAGGACCAATTTTGGGAGATGGTTAGGGCGTCCTCTCTGGGTGCACGTTACTGTCGTGCCACTTGTTTCGCGTTCACCTACACTGGCTCCCTGGGTGGTGTGTTCCATAAAGTCCCCACTCTCTATGTGAAAAATAGATAAATCTAAACTGTCTGTTCATCATTTCTCTTCTGAGCTCGCATTTGTGCCCCTTGGTTGCAGGATTTGTGGTTATGTCAAACAGTTTATTAAGATTCAGTTCACCTTTACCCCTTAGAATCTTGATAACTTTAATAATGGGGTGAATTTTAACCCCCAAAAACAGGTGGGTTAGGGTCAAGTCAGATGTAAAAATTTCAAAAATCTCAAACCTGATCTCAACCCGCCCACTTCCGGGTTTAATAGAGGCAGGACAAGGGAGTGGGCAGCCAACCTGCTCCCAGGAGACAGGTTGGCTATTTAAATATAAAAATGATGCTAGGAGCCTCACATTTAACCTGCTTTACAGGATTAACCCTGGCCGGGTTTCCCAGGACTCGGGAAACCCGGCAGCTCAAGGAAGGCTAGGGCAGCTTCAAGGAAAAGATAAGTGCCTTTACAGCACTGCTTGTGGGCCAGAAGGAGCAGGAGTGCTTTCTAAAGCCCCAACAAGCTACCTTCTTCCCTGGCATCTCAGCCCCACTTCCATAATACTCCCCCCATCCAAAGACCCCCACACCCGGGGTCGGGGATCGGACATCCCCTCCCACCCCCCCACCTTCACGCTCCCACAGGCTCCTTACCTGTGCCTGTGGCGCCAGCCTCCTCTGGAGTGCTCCCCGCCCGACTGGGAGCCAAGCCTGTCAATCAGGCTGGCTTCTAGGTGGGGAACCTACTAAAAATAAAGACGCAAGCTGTAACTCCACAGCATGTGGAGAAATGAAACCCACCACCGTCCCCCCAACTTGGAAAAACCACCCCTGTTAATATCGGGGCCAATTTCTCCCCTGGGCCTTTCTTTCTCCAGTGTAAATATTCCCAGCTTCCTTAGTCTCTCCCTATAGTTCAGGTGTCTGCTTCCTAGCTATTAATCTATGATCCCCATTGTAAGTTTAATAATTCCTGGTATCAGTTACTGCTTATTTCTGATGGTCACTGCTAAGTGATTCTCAGGGGGAAAAATTCGGCCCCGTAGCGCCTCCCGTTAGTGCCAGTAGATGGCAGCCTCCTGCCACTTGCCGGGTAGAGCACTGCCCTCCGTCTCTCCACAGCGAAAACCACAGCCTGTGGCAATGATGAGTCGCGATTAGACTGCACCCGATATTGGTCCACCCTTTAAGTGTAACGCCAATGAGCTTGGGTTTTAAGACTTGACTTAGGACTCCAATCATTTTATTGAGCAGTGAGGATGAATTTTGCATGCAGTCTAAAGCATTTGTGCCTGGTGCTAATTCTCCAACTTTTCTACTGACACTGCCCATTCTTTGGCTATAACGAATTTCTAGCTCTTAATCTCTTTATTTGAATCTGCTCTACTCTTTCCATCAGCTCATGCAACTACTGATTGAGTTTAATGACAATCACAAGACTTGCTTGACTCCTGCATGCTGTGATAACTTTGTTCTGATACCTGAGTTCACATCTAAACATATCAGTAAACAGTATCAGCAACAGACCAAAGTTACTGTGAATTTAACAGCATCACACATTGTAGCATATTGACTTAAGTGCAACTTTTCCAATAGTGTTTTGGTACCAATAGACTAAATTAATCTAGTGACAACAGTGCCTAACACCTGACTGATATTAACTTCTTCCTATGTTCAAAGCTAAATTGCGGCATAGCTTGATTATATTAGTGATGCCATGATGTTGCAATAACCTAAAAAAAATCAAACAAGATTGTATAAAAACTGAAATCTACAGGTGGTAAGGTGGCATAGTGCAATGGTGGTTAATGTGGAGCGTTAGACTACAGGATTGCGGCTCTAATTCTCCATTCAGTGAATCTGGCTGTGCCATCGTGGGGAGGTACAGAGCAGGGTTTTAGGCGTTTTCCAAAGAGGGTGAATCACCGCCCCATTCTTGCATACCTTACTGCCTGATTTGAGAGTAGTACTGGTCGAGGCCTTGGAGCAGATCAGTTCCTCATCCTGACTAAGGAATAACGTGCTTTTTGTGGATACCAAGCTGATGTGCCTGTTCATGTAGTCGCGGGGACCACACGAAATTGGAGCTGGCAACTCATTATAATGACTCAGGTGTGCAGCCAATGCTACTCACACTATTCATTGGCTGCACGGCTATTTGGGGGTCTGGAAATCGTGCGTCTCTGACACCACTTAAAGTCAACCAGCACCTCTTAAAGGGGAGGTGCTCTCTGTCATGATCCAAGTCTGAAGGGAATATCACTTGTCGCCCAGTAGCCGCCTGTAACCTGACGGCCTGGTTGGAATAAAGGCAGTACAGAGGACTTGTGCAGGATAAATGAATCACGAGTGCTTCCAGGAAACTGGGCATGGACCTGCACGATGTGTTGCCTGTGGTCGTGAACACGTTTGATGTTGAGGGAGTGGAATCCTTTTCTATTCAGAAAGATCCCAGGCTGCTGATGGGGAGTGCGCAAGGCAATGTGGATACAGTCTATGGCACAGTCCCAGTGCTCATCCTGCTTCACTCTGTCCATGGGGAAAGAGATGTATCTGTTCCTTCTGGTGTAGTGAGCCTCGGTTACCTCCCTGATACAGTGGTGAACGGTAAATTGAGATGTCACTGATATCACCTGCTGCAGCCGGGAAGGAGACTAATTAAGGGGCACGGTCACCTTCACAGTCACAGGCAGTACTGTCCACACCCAGGTTTGAGGCTCAATTTGTGGCTGCAGCAGGTTACACAGCTCAGTGACAGCCTCCTTTGCACCTCATACATTGCTCATATGATAAGAACAAGTAGGTGAAGTGCTCCCCCAATACTCGCTGTGGGTATGGCCTCCTGCGGAGTGCCCATCTCCTCCTTCTTCTGCGAGCCGGTCCTGTTCTCTCCTGTCTTCCTTGCTGCTTTGCTTCGTCCTCCAGCCCAAAAGGCTGCCCTACCAGACCACCCGTAACTGCAGTAAAACTGTTTAGGAGGCAGCCAAAAACAGTGAAGCACCAATAAGATCTTCTTTTCAGAAGTCAGATTTAAGTTTTCACAGTCAGAAAACAAGCCAAATAGTACCGAAAAGTCAAACAGTTTCAAATGACAAAGAAGCAACTAACTTGTATGTAATGAATGAGCCCTTCAAATAGCCCTGGTGTAGGGTCCTTCTCTTAGCACCAGGAGACAAGTTACTTGGTGAATTTATCACGTGGCGAATCAGGCGCTGGAGCAGACCAATATCACAAAAGAGTCCTACAACACGCGTAGGATGCCTATGGAGCAGCCTGATCCAACAATGGGAGTCGTGCACTTCAGTTAAGTAATAAACGCTGCAATGGGCATGCGCCATCGAGTTTCTAGGCCCAAAGGTTTGAAACATGATATATAAATAAAAATTAGGACTCGCAGAGATTATATTTTTATATTTTTTGTCAAATATGTCTTATGTTGTATCGATTTATGTCTCAAAAGACTATCATGAAGCTTTAAAGCAAAAGTTTTGTTCTTTGCCAGCCCTGCTTAATTAACCTGCCGTGACCCTGTTTAAGCAACTTTATTGACTCAGACTTGCACTCCTACACAACCCACCTTGATGCCTGACTGAAAAAATGTCATAAACACAGATATTTATTTTATATTTCATTTCCTGTGATTTTTCATTCTTAAGGTTGCTGTGAAGTCTTATTTCAGAATTGCTGAAACAGGCAAATATTTGAAAAACCACAATCTTGAATATCTGGGTGTGTTCAGTGCTACACAGTAATTACCTTCCGGTCACATTTATTTGATTTATCACTTGACGTTTCATTAAAAAAATGGTTGCATTGAGTTATCTAAAGTGGTACCAGTATGTATAAAATGTGAATTTCATCATAAGTAGTCATCAGAATGCTATCTGTAAAGACATGTATTAAAAGATTACTTGAGGGGTTTATATGTTAGATAAGTAGGAAGTATATAAGGAATAGCCACAAAAAATGCTCAAAAAATATCTTAATACAAGATAATCTATAGCTGGGCTATATTTTCCTTTATTCCAAAAAAACCCCAGAAGGAATGCCCATGTCACCTTAATTTACCATCTGCTAATGGAAGTGTAAGAATGTGCACTTTTGAAATACGGCTTTCCTGAGGATGTAATTAAATTAATGGTACTGAAAAACTAGTAGCATTGACAATGATTCTTTAATGCTTTTTCTCAGGTAGCTAACAAGCTACTGGTATAAAATGTTCAGTAATCCAGGTAAGGAATGCACAATTTTTGTGGTAAATAGCTCAAAGACAATTGAGAACAATCTTGATTTATTGATGAGGTGCAGCACGTATTCAGGTCCATAATGACAGTCCTGACTTCCTGCTCATTAACGGTTTGAAGTATAGTGAGCCATTGTTATATGATGGTATTTGAGAATCAGCCAAGCCCTTGATTATAACAAGGGAAGCTTTATAGCTGAGATTTTTTTGTGATTCTCTGCCAGTTTATGCTGTTCCTCCTATCCCAGGCCCGACCAGTCCATCTTGATCGCACGCTGTCCTTCTTGTCCAAGCTTCAGTTTGTGCAGTCTTTCAGCTCCTGATAAAATTTAACATAATAAATGTGTTGGAATCATAAAGCTGTTCTTAAGGCTTTATTGTTTATTGTGATCAATGAATATAATGGTTTACTATGTAATTGATGAGTTGTGTAAGTACTATTGTACTTGAATAAAAGATTAATAAATGTGTTGGAGGAGTTTGTTAATTGGGGAGGGGTTCATGATCTGCTAGAATTGAAGCCAGGGTTTAAGATGCCAAAATGTATGAAAGGCCCAAGTTGCTGTACCACGGGGATTACATTGTGACATATGCCCCTTTAATGGAGGTTGCAAAGAAGGAAGACAGCCCAGGAGGAACTATTCTCATATCACTAACCTGTAACCTTTAACTTTTATCATATTGTTACAAATACTTACAAGGGAAACAAGTCACACAGTTAGACATTTAGGCCTAGAAATTCGTTATTGTCGTGCCCATTTTTCAGGTGCAAAGCATTGAATTTGGCAGGCAGCATATGGCGCACATTCCATGCTGGAAGTGTGCCACCCGCCATATTGGTAAAGGCAGAAAGCGAGGTGTCCAGGGCCCGTGCATGAAACAGGCAATAAGCCCTTTGCATATGCAATTAAGTGACCTAACACCTGTTTGAGGCTCCCTTAGAAAAATTGGTCTGTCCTGAACACAGCCAGCACTCAGGAAAACGTGGTCTACATGCGGCCTAATCGGAGATCCTTAAAGGGACTGCTGCCAAAAAGGTAATTTTGTTAAAAAATACTTACCTGAATGTGGCGCCAGGGGGAGCAGGAGAGTTATGTTCATAGTGTATGAGCCAATGTTGCACATGTGACCATTTACTTTTATTTTAGCCTACAGAGATCCACCAAGAGTGGATATGCCTTTCTCCTTGGTGCCTTTATAATGAATCCATACAAGATCGTTGAGTTCATTTTTGATTTCACATATAGCAGACACAACAAATCAAAGATTATAATCTTGAAACCAACTGGCAATCACAAATGAATCCTCTATGGAGTCCATGGAGGATCAATAAACATCTCACATACTTCAAAAGGAAACTCCACTCGATTATCATCTACCAATTTGTTAACATTTTGTAGTCACAATTCAATAGTGCGACAGGTTTAGAGCATAACAAGGAGGATTAATTGTAGCTAACTGTTTAAAAACAGCGATGGCATCAATTTGACCCTTGTGGTTGCTTGTAGGACAGACTTGGAAACATTGCACTGGGATATCAACGAGCAAATCACAGATTCCCTATAGATTAATGCATTCTCCTACAGCACTAGGTCAGCAAGTGATGGTTAACTCAGCGTTTGAACTTTATACTGGCATGTTGCAAGAGATACTTATCTTTCATGTGAATGTGAATGAAAGAAGTTGCTGTGTTCCTCCATAAGGTTTGTATATTGAGGCATGTTGTCTTTATTCATGAACTTTTATATATCTAGAGCTCTTGTGGGATCTTTGGGCTAGAAATTCATAATAGCCAAGAAATGGGCAGTGTTTAGACTAAAAATTATTAAGCAGCGCCACCTGAAAATCATCTAGGATACACACAAAATTCGTGTTCACTCTTCATTAAAATGATTGCAGTCATGAATCTCGTCTAAAAACGCAAGCTCATTGGCGTTACACTGAAAAGTTGCTGCCTCTCTTCCGCGGCCATGTTCGCGCCCGGGTGGCCCTGGAGATGGAGCACGCGGTGTCTGCCGGCACGCTTGAGTTTTTCCGCAACCGGTGGGCGCCGCGGGGACTGGAGTGCATCGTCACCCCGGGCTACCAAATTTTAATTTAATTTGTTAAGTTTCATTTAAAGTTTTATTGATTTACAGATATTTGATTGGTACCCATTCAAAAGAGCACACTGAAAAGCTGGACCAATATCGGGGGCAGTCTAATTGCAAGTCATGATTGCCTTAGGCTTTTTTCACTACTTAAAGGGACGGTTCATTGATGCTGCAGCACCTCATTGTCAGCATTGCTGGACTGGAGTGCATCATCAGCCCCGGGTATAGCATTCTAATTTACTTTGTTAAGTTTCCTTTAAACTTTTTTTGTTAAGTTACAGTCTTTATTGGTTGCGCCCCTTTAAAAAGGAGGCACATGCTTAACTTTTGAAAGGCAATTGCCAGTAACAAAAAGAATCAACATTGCTGGACTGGAGTGCATCATCACCCTCAGGTATAGAATTTTTATTTAATTTGTTAAGTTTCCTTTTAATTTGTTTTAAGTTACAGCCCTTATTGGTTGTGCTCCTTTAAAAAAGGGGCACATGCTGAACTTTAAATCGGCAATTGCCAGCAATAAGAAGAGTCAGCATTGTTGGGTGTGCAGCTGCCAGGACAAGGACAAATCGTCACCCCAGGAAGAGAGCCCGGAGGTTCTCGGATGAAGCTTTGGAGGCATTGGTTATTGAGGTGGAGAGAAAGCGGGCGGTCCTGTACCCGGCAACTGGCAAGAGGCCCTCGCCACAAGTCTGCCAGACTATATGGAGAGAGGTGGCACACCATGTCATGGGCAGCACTGTGATCCCCCCAGGTTCCACACCCAGTGCAAGTTTAATGACCTCACATGGGTGGTCAGGGTGAGTGAAGGCTTCAACAAATGCTACATACCACCATCTGTACCACAAGCTTCACACACTGCTCAATGCACTACACCCTCAGCACTCACCCACCAACAATTTCTACCTATCAACACTCACACCCACATCTCACACCTTGCACACAATGACAGCTATTCAACTATGGCAGGCCCATCACCCAAACACATTGCACCGCACTCACTCACACACTTTCCTTTCTCTTGCAGGCCAAGGTGGCTCACAACCGGCGTGAGCAGGAGTGGACAGGCGGGGGCCAAGCCCAGATTGAAGAGCTGAAGACGAGAGTGCTGGAGATCATTGGGCTCCAGATCGTCGGCACCTTGGCCAGCGGTGACGTTCACCCCCTTGGGGAGAACAACGGTATGTTCATTCCTAATCCTCCTTCTCACATCCCACTTCCCGCTCAGCCCACAATCTTTTCTCACTTTCAAGCTACTCATGCTGTATGCATGTATTCCTGGCGTCCTGCCCCCCTCCCCTCACCATAACCCAACTCTTGTGCCTTTCTGCTTTCAGATAATCAGCAAGCACCTGAGCAACCTGTCCCCGAGGGCACCGATGAGGAGAAAGAACAGAAACACCATCTCAGATACTGGCACTATGTGTTCTTTAGAGGCTAGTGTAGTAGTGGGATTGGCACAGGGTGAGGCACTGGGCATGAATGGGCTGCAGCAAGGCCAGGGGGAAAGGGTAGCTCGGGGACCAGCGCCCCGGAGGGCGAGTTTGCGCGTGAGTTCTGCTGCACAGCATTCACATGAGGAGCTTGATGGGGAGGCCTACAGAAGAAGGGTGATGGGCATACACACGCAAATGATAGGTGCAATGGCAAGGCTGCCAGAGAGCCTCTCTGCAATGGCAAGGAGCGTGGAGGAGTCCGCCTCCAACATTTACGGGGCTCTGCGCAGAGCATGGAGCCCATAATTTCAAGTCTGGAAATGATGGTACACTCCCAGAGAGACCGTGGCGACCCAGAAGTGATGGCGTGCATGATGAGCGATGTCGGGGCTTCCATTGCAGTACAAGCAGAAGGGAC